>CAOLHI010001022.1:600000-841573 GCA_948474755.1 Ctenosaura bakeri
GTTAGTACGGAAATGGCCTAGGAGAAGGTGCAGGCATCTGGACAGTGTCTAGCTCTGATTCCACTGCTTGGAGAAGAAGAAAGATGGATTTCAAGTGAGAACACTTGAGTATGCTGGATTTCCAGGAGGGTAATGCCTTCTTTTTCCTTTCAGTTGCAGAACCACAGCCAGATTTTATCTAGGTGCTCATGTCCAACCAGTAAGTCCCTGCAGGGACTACTGCAATATGGAAAAGATCAGTTGTATTGGGAGATAAGAAGTATGCTGGCAAGCATTACATTCTACAAAACTGATACAGGATCTTGGCTATTCAATCCACCTAATTATGAATATAAATAAGTGTTCAGATTGCCTTGTAATTAGCATCATTGCTGGGAAATAGGCATTTGGGATACATTACCAGGCACTAGTGATAAACAGTGTATTATGATAGCTAGACAAATTGCAGTACTTGACATGACTCTTGCTATGGATTGGATGACAAGTGGATAACATTCTATGATATGATTCTAAGTATGTATGCAGATAGTTGGTTGTCACATGTTCAGCAGGTCACACAATTCTATGGAAAATGAATGAATGAGCAAGTAAATGTATGATTCCCTCCTCCCCCAATTTATTCAACTTCTCTCTCATGCGTGTAACACATGTACATCCAGCCTTATAACCGCTTATAAGCACACATAGAGCGTGACAGAGCAAAATGCCTGCACAAAGCAAAATGTGTTTTAAGTGTGTTACCTGAAAATTGTTTCCCTTCTAAGAGGCGATGGGGCCCAGACAATTGCTGAGGCAATTAAATCTGAAAGACTTTCCATGTTATTTGAGTGGGAAGATTGATTGTGGTTGCTTGGTGATTTGAGAAGAATTGTTGTGGTGGGGAAGGAATCAAGAGCACAGGTAGGCAAATTCTACAGGCCAGGAAGCCATATTGGGCCCCCAGAACTTACCAAGCCCCTCAGCGTCACTGCCATCACAGAAATTTTACAAAGTGGCTGATTTTGCACCAAAATTGGGCACCAACCACAGTAGCTGTGTTAATGCAGGAGGGTGTCAGAGCACCCTGTTAGTGTGTAGAGCCAAGAATTGCTTTCCCTATGAGAAGAGAAGTTAAAAAAAAAAGGAGGAAGAAGGTAGACTATTTTTGGTTTTTCATTGGCACAGTTGGTCTGGACACCACAGTTCAAGAAGAATATTGACAGGCTGGAATGTGTCCAGAGAAGGGTGACAAAAATGGTAAAAGACCTAGAAAGATGGCATGATAGCCATGTTTAAATATTTGAAAGAATGTCATATGGAAGATGGGCAACCACATTTTCTGCTGTTCCAGAGATTAGAACATAAGCCACAGATTCAAACTTCAGGGGAAGATATTCCACCTAAACATTAGAGACTTCCTGACAGTAGGAGGAATTTGACAGTAGAATACACTGCCTTGGAGTGTGATGGAGTCTCCTTTTTTGGAGGTTTTTAAACTGAGGCTGGATGGCCATCTGTTGAGAGTGCTTTGTATATTCTTGCATGACAGGAAGTTGGATTGGATGGCCTTTGTGGTCTCTTCCAGCTCTATGATTCTATTATCCTTTTGGTAGTTCAAGTGCAGCAAGGCTCTCATAAACATTGGTGCATTACACGTGGCCACTCCAGGCCATATGTTGTCCCTGCTCAAGTGTATTGTAATGTATCCTTATGTAACATAAATATATGTCAGCATTGTTACATTAGATCTTGTAATTATTCAGCTAATTGTGCAAGGGGATTTCCAATCTTGAGCAAATCCTTCCTACAACAATCAATAAGCTTCCCATCTACCAAGGGCCCTTCCACACGACACGCTATGCTGGTTTCACTTTCACTGCCATGGCTGAATCTCAAACAATCCTGGAATTTGTCATTTGATGAAGCACTAGAGTTCTCTGACTGAGAATTCTAAATACTCCTCCCTAAATGGCAAATCCCAGGATTCTATAGAATAGAGCCATTGCAGTTAAACTGGAATCATAGTGCTATATTTACCCAGTGTGAAAGGGCCCCAAGTCTAATGTGTGAGAGAGGGCTGCTTATATAGCTTGTGAAATTATTGGCTGCTCGATCTATCTAATCCAATTGTCTGTTGACAGAGCGTCCAACCAGTTGCCTCTGGAAAGTCTTCCAAGACCTAATGGCAACTGCACTTGTTATCTCACATTCCCCAACAAGCACACTGCCTCTGAAGTTGATACACAGAGATTCTGGCCATTTCTACACTACACTGTTATAGTGGTATTATTCCACTTTCAACATCCTATGGAATCCTGGAGTCTGCAATTTAGGGAGGGAGATTTAGAATTCTCAGTCAGAGAGCTCTTTGGCCTCAGTAAACTACAAACCCCAGAATTCCACAAGATGTTGAAAGTGGAATAATAGCACTATAACAGTATAGGGTGGAAATGGCCTCTGACAAGTGGCTATTGACAATGCTATCCTCCATGAATACTCACAAAGTTCCTTTAAATCCACATTCTTCTGTGGTAATTTTATGCTTCAGAGTGTACATACATATGTTGTTGTTATTGTTTATTGTGTTGTCTCTTAACTAATTCCCTCCTGCACTTCTGAATAACTCAGCGGCTCCTTGTGGCCATTGCTTTTTGCATCCAATGCCACTAATCAAGTCAATTATGTTCCTGGTTCAATAGCAAATCCTCTTAGGAATTACTCCCCAAGAACAATAAAATGTGGATGTTTTTTCTGATGTTATTAGCATGTCCTGGACACTATGTTCTCTTGCTCTGATGTGCTGTAATACCTCCGTCTAAATGCACCATCCAGTGCAATGTAACTTCCCAGCTGTTCTAGGATTTCCCAAGCCACCAAGTCCTCTCCCTCAGAGATGCTGTTAATTTTCAATCAGAACCTCCAATCTGCTCCTTTCCACTTGAAGAGTTGCTGTTGAGCCTTCAATTTACTTAATTTAGTATTCTGATTACTGAATTGGTTGAGGAGGCCTCTGTCTGCTACGTGAAGTTCCTTATGACCCCCATTTCAAGTATGAAGCTAGCAGTGTTGTGCTGAATATGGAAGATACATTTAATGTCTGCCATGAAACAATCTTTAGAGCATAGTCAACAAACTGCAAAAGTGTAGCTTAGTAATTTTTGAAGTATAACCGTATTAGTCCACTTCAGCATAAAAGGAAAAGGGGGAAAATCATGCTAAAATAAATTGGCTGGCCTTAAAGAGGCTGCTAGATTACTTCTCCCCAACCCCACTTTTCTTTTTTGTAGTTTTGTCATTAGGATATGGTGGCTCAGATGCCTGCCTTTATGTGGGACAGGCTTTTTATTTGAAGGGCCGTAAGTGAATATTTCTTTAACAACAACAAAGATTAAGAACTGTAAGATATGAAAGTACGGACCTTGAAGATGAGCACCTAGCATTGTACAGTAGACTGAACTGTGTACACACACAGGTCACCTGGCCACAGTCTTTTACATGATGGTGAGATACATTGTATTTCTATTTAAATTATGGTATTTCCATATGTGCATCATTTTTATACAACTAGGATATTGTAACAGGCTGGGCTTCTTTTTAGACTTCTTTTTGCCTTATTTAAGCTTTTGGAACTGTAAAGATGTATTGCAGAGTGTCATGCTGTGGAAATAAATATGTTTACTCCTAAAAGGGAGCCAGCCTAACTATCAACAAAGATAAAATGAAGGTAATAGCTAGCTTATAATAATAACAATCCTGAAAGTAGAGGGTTGTTGGCCTAATGCTAGCAAAACACCTTCACAACTGTACAAAAGAAAAGGAGACACCACTATGCTGGGAGACAAAATAAACCTTAATAGGTATACTGGTCGAAACAGGTAAAATAGTAGTGATGTCTATGTTACCTCAGATCCCTTTTCTGATCGGATAAGAGAGCAGGAGAAGTGGCTGAATGAAAGCTGGGGAGAGTATAAAACAAGCCTCCCGAGCAGCAAAGCACTAGATTCTGCTCTCTGCAAATCTGGTCCATCTCTGCCACCAAGCAATTGCTGATAACATAAACTCCTATGTATGGTAAAATGCTCATTTCTTGATGAAACTTATTTAATATCCAACCTAATGCCAATATATATATAATGTTAAGCAGACATGCCAGGACAGGCATCATAATGCTTTTCTATGGCCCTTTCCAGACGTAGGGAGGGAACCGTGCGAAAACAGGACTCACCGGATTTCCTGAGCATCCGGGTGAGTCCGTCGGGACGAGGAGCAGTGTGAGCTTGTCGCTCCACACTGCTCCAGTGTCCAAAATGTTGGCTTCCGGTTGGTGGAGGCTCTCCACCAACCAGAGAAGCTCACCAGCCGAAAGCCCGCCCATGGAAGATCTGCAGGCATGCACTTGTGCATGCCTGCAAATCTGCACCGGAGCATGGTGACGGAGCGACATGGAGTCGCGCACTCCGTGCTTTTTAAAAACCTCTAAAAAGAGTTTTTTAAAAAGCACACTGTGCGACCAGTTCTGGTCGTGCAGAACCGGACTAAGGTACGGAACTACAAAAAGTAGTCCGCCCCAGTCCACACTATGGTGCAGAAGATCTCCGTCAGAGGTCGCTGTGCATCATTTTAAAAGCCCGGTGCAGAAATGGCCTATGTAATTCTAAGAGAGGTGTAAGTGTATGCCTAGACTGATTCAACATTTGTGTAAGCTCTGCCACTGAATTTGTTACTAGAATAAATCTTACTGTTTTCCTATTAAGTTCCTGATAGATCAAAGCTTAAGAATATGTAAGAAGAATATCGATACTGATCTGACTGTTGGATAGAACTGGGTTTTGTAATCTTGGGGGCTTAGGTGATCAACACAGCAACTCCTGGAAAGTCCAAACAGATTCAGACTGAAAGATATAAGGCAAAGAACCTCCAGTCTTCTACAGGTTTTAGGGGTGGAGGAACTACACCCATGTCAATAATGCTAATCTGTGTCTTCTTTTGCCCCCTTTTAAAGAAATGAATTTCCCTCTTTTTGAGGTTATGCATGGATATTGATTAAGGCTCCTTTCACACTGCACAATTATAGCAGTTTTGCATCACTTTAATGGCCATGGCTCCATCCTAGAGAATCCTAGGATTTGTGGTTTCTTGAGGCAATAGAGCCCTCTGGCACAGAATTCTAAATATAACCTAGAAAAACCTAGAACTTGAAAATATCTAGTGAATTGTATGGGAAAAAAACTTTTTAACAAATACGCATATATAATAAGACTAGTAAACTTATATTAATACATACAATAATTAGTGAATACAAATACATAAGTACTATAATATATGCAATGTAATTGGTGTTCCACAGAAAACAACAAAAGTACATTCATCCCTCTACATTCGCTAGAATTAGGGACACAGGACCCCCATGAAAGTGGGAAAACCATGAATAACTCTAGGCCCTCCCAAGCCATATTTAACACAAGCACAAAAGTATGATCACCATATTCAACCCACGATGGATTCCTTTGAGGCATCAGAATTCCTTCACAAGGCAGAAGTGGGTGTCTGGTGGGACTTACTGCCACCTCCAGTGCTGCCCCACACCATTTTTAATAGGGATTTACAAGCCTTGTTCGCAGTTTCTCAGTCCCTCGAGGCTTGCAGTCCCTATTAAAAATAGCATAGGGAGGCAGCAAACATGACAGCAAATAATCCATGAATAATCAAATCCATAAAAGTTAAACCCACAAATGTGGAGGGCTGACTGTATATGTAAAGGTCCTGTACAACCTATGAGAGCACTGGTATGCATTGTGTCACACATGTCAATGTGTAGTCATGCCCTTGTTGGGTGGTTGTTTTACAGCAGTGGCAGCCCCATGACATTTTTTCTGGGGCCTACAGGGCAGTGGACAGTGTACCAGCTGTCCAAAAAGAAACATAGCCCTCTTCTTTTAGACAAGAAACATAGTCTACTTCTTTTAGACATGTGTCCTGCCCCTCAAATATACCTGCGTATTAAAGAACAGGATTGAAAGTTTGATGTGTGGCTCCATGGAACAAGTAGACCAATAGAATGTTGCCCTACAGGATAATAAATCCACACATTCTTTTGGTGGGATAGGCATGCATTACAGATTTATTTATTTACTTATTTATTAAAATATTTATAGCCTACCCTATATAAGCAGATCTTGGGGAAATTTACAATAGCATTAAAACAGGCTAGAAAACAATAAGATAGTTTTAAAAACTTAAAAACATATTAAAAATGATAATGAGCTAAAGAATTTTAAAACTATAAACAGTCTTTGGGATCATTAATGAGGCCCAAAGGCTTTGGTGAACTGCCATGTGTTCGTTTGGCATCTAAATGATAAGAGTGTTGGTGCCAGTCAGGCCTCCAGTGGGAAAGCATTCCACAGTCAGGGTCCCACAGCTAAGAAGGCTCTCTCCCATGTCCTGACACAGTGAACAGATCTCATTGGTGGAACACAGAGAATGTTTCCCCAGCAGATCTTAATCCTCTGACAGGTACATATGGGGAGAGGTGCTCCCACAAGTGTCAAGGTTCCCAAGCCATTTAGGGCCTTAAATGTCCTCACAAGCACCTTCAGTTCAGACCAAAAACATACTGTCAGCCAGTACAATTCTTTTATGACTGACATTACCTGCTGTCCATATGATATTTCAATCAGCAGTTGACCCGCTGCATTTTGCACCAACTCCAGCTTCCAAGTCTTCTTCAAGAGCAACATTACAGTTGTTGAGTCAGGAGGTTACCCATGCATGGACTTCTGTCGCTAGGTTATCTCTGTCCAGGAAAGGCTACAGCTGGCCTAGCTGTCAAAGCTGGCACCAAGAACTCCAAGCCACACAGTCCTCTTGGATCTTCAATGACAGGGATGGACCTAGGAGCACTCCCAAGCTATGTACCTGCTCCTTCAAGGGTATTGTAACTCCATTCAGAACAGGCTGTTTATCTACTTCCTAGACCCAAGAATCACCATCCACAGAGCCTCTGCCTTATAAGGATTTATAAGGATTTATTGGTCCTCATTCGGCTCATTGCAGCATCTAGGCACTGGTCCAGCACCTGCACAGCCCCAGCTGACTCTGATGAGAAAGAGAAGTAGAACTGAGTGTTATCAGCATACTGATAGCTGTTACCATACCCTATACCCCCATTCTGCAAGATATGCTATTTTCATAATTGAAGATATTTATGGCTGGAAAACATTGTCAGAAGCATGCTAGCTGGAAGAGGGCCAGGTCAGGCTGACCTTAGACATGGTCAGGTCTTAAGTTTAGAGAGGATTAGGCAGGAAAACCTGATGCTAATGGATTTGGGACAATCCTTTCAAGACTTCAGGCCCTGTGCGCACCTGAATACAATGGAAGGCAAAACTGCCCAGGTGATGCTATCAGGGACCATACTGTGATCCTGCCCTTTGGAAATAATAGACTTCCCCCCAACTAGACATGAAGAGATTGTTGTGAGTCCCATCAATGTTTTGTCCCCTAATGTTAAGACAATCAGCCCATTCAGCTCCTTGGTCAGTTTCGTGGGAAAGCCATTACAGCTTTGTCTACATACCCCCTTCAGGGTATGAAAGGGTATAAACCCCAGCTTCAACCCAAGCTTTTGTCATCTCCCTGAGAAAGCAATCGCTGCTTTGTCTATGTACCCTCCTTCAGGGTAGGAAATAAGGTATACAGACCCCTGCTTCGGCCCCAGCAATTTGTAGTACTTGGATGTAGTATGTGATGCCCAGATGCCTGTTCTTGCTACCCTCAGATGCTGTCTGAGTCGCTCCACTTTGAGCTTCCTCTTCAGGCCTGCTAGCTATCACCATCTTCACCCAATTTTTCTCTCTCTCTATCCACATCTCACTTTCCGAAAGCCATGTATGGTTCTCGAGAGCGTCTGATTTCTTGTTTGTTTTGACAATACAAATAAAATACTCTGTTTAACTTTTAATCAAAGTCCCCTCTACAGTTAGTACTGGTATACACAGATGAAAAGATCCTGCCATTGCCCTCCTCTCTCAGGCCCCCATTGAGCTATAATCCCCCAAATTCTAAGGAGATGCTGGCATTGTGGGTGGCCCCAAAGTCCCCTAGCTCTTTGGGTAACATAGCATCCCACTTCAAACCCCCTTATGGCCTCTGCCAGTGACTTCATGTGAATATTGAACAGCATGGGATATAAGATAGGGCCAGCTATAAAACAAAGAATCATAGACTCAGAGGTGGAAGGTACTGCAAGGGCCATTTAGTCCAACTCCCTACCATGCAGGAGACAACTACAGAACTCCCAAGGGATGGCATCCAAACCCAGTTTCTAAAGGAGGAGAACCTCCATGCTGTGAGGGAGTCTATTCTATTGTTGAACAGCTCTTACAGGAAAGAATCTCTTTCCTGCTTACGTGAATTGCATTATAATTCAGTGGCTCATGTCTCTTGTGCAGCAGAAAACAAGCCTGCTCTATCTTCTTGACAATATCCCTTCAGTCCTAAATCTTACCAGTTGTCCCAACTGGAGTAAGCCCATTGAATCACTGGGATTTTCATAAGTGTTGATTTACCAATTCCTATTAATTAATGGCTCTACTGTAGTCAGGATTACCAATAGGATTCAGGCCAGAGTGAAGTGACCATTTCACAGGCAGCAGATCCTCTTTGTTGGAGGACAGAGCTATGTGTGCCACTTAGAACATCCTGAAACCTCTAAACCTCATCAGGTACAGTGCCATGGACACTAAGGCCCTTTCCGCACCTTACCTTTTTCCAATGCTGGGGTGCGGGGATTGCGTGAGCAGCCTCCGGCAAGAGGCTCTCGTGTCCCTGCTGCTTCAGCTCCACATGAGCTGCCTGCTTGTAAGAGAGCCCCACCTCTTCCTTCCTTCCTGGGAGTTTCCCAGGCTGCGCTGGGGCAGGAAGCGCAACCGGTGCAGCTCCGGAGGCTCCACACGCCAGGTAAGTGTGCGCAGGGCCCAGGAGCAATGCACGATCGTGCACCATTTTTGGCTTTCAGCCAAAAATGAAAAGGTGCGTGATGGGTGCCTGCCAGCCCTGGAGCGTCACACAATTGTGAGTGCATTGTGCAGATCGCTCCTCACAATTGCACGACGCTCCAGGAGCCCTTTCGCATGGCAAATACAATGCAAAAACGGTCTAAATTTTCACCAACATTAATTTAAGCCTCCACAGATGGAAGGGGAAGGTGGCACCATCTTGTCCTGTTTCTGCCAACAAAATGTCTATAGATCTGGATGTGAGGATAATCGTCCCTACTAGGATATGCATTCTTTATAAATCCCCTCTTCAAAGCATTAGTTATGGACTGCCAACAGTCAGCATGAATTACTTGCAACACTTTAGTACAGGGATGGAAATAATGCATCCTCCAGAGGTTGTTGGATTGCAACTCTTAACATTCTTCCAGCATTGTCTATGCTGGCTGGGAATTGCATCTGGAGGGCTATGTAATTCCCACGCCTGCTCTAATCCATCCAGATGCTTGGGAAAATTTTGAACCCTATTGCCAAGTATCTTCTTCAGCCCAGCTTGAGGAAACAATTTCAAAAAGGTACTTTGAACTTCCTTGCCCAATCCCAGAAAGAAAGGATTTGAGAAACTTTGTAAAGACTTTAAGAAAACAGCTTTTTAACTGTGTGGTCCTTCATATGGGAATAGTTAAGTGAAAAAAAATCATTTTAAAAACAGCACAGCCAAATATGAAAAAAAAAGAGTTGGGGAGGTAGAAAACAAGGAATGGCAACAATCTCATATATACAAGTCCAAGGAAAATAACTGAACTAGTTATATGTTACTCTGTTACTTTGTAGAGTCTTGGTTTTCAAAGCATGTATAGGATTCATTTAAGAGAGATAGTGTGACAAAGAACATCTGTGCCTCTAGCTAGATGTTGTTAGGACAATCCACAACTCAGATTATGAGGCTATTTGTTGAATACAAACTAGACCTTTAAGACAGAGCTTTCCAAACTTGTCATGTTGGTGACATACTTTTTTAGACATGCATCATTTTGTGACACAGTAATTCAGTTTTAGTAGCAAACCAGAGATTAAACTAACCCCTTATAAGAGATACAGACACATACATAAATTTTAATAACTTTCCAAGATTGTAGGTGACACACCTACACACTTCAGGCAACATACTAATGTGTCACGGCACAACATTTGGAAAGCCCTGCTTTAAGTTGTCTTCTCTGTTAGTTCAATAACCTCCATTTCTGACATCAGTGGTCTATCCAGTCAATAAAAAATATTTAGGGCTGGAACACCATTGGAAGAACTGTATACTTGGTAAACAAGAGACAACAAGTTTTATCTAATCATATAGTGGAACAAAAGAATTTAGATTCTGGATGCACATTGGAAGACAAAAGAAAATATTATCCTATTCAGGCTGCCTAACAGAGTGTCAGATGCATCTCATGCTCTAAGGAGCACTGTTGAATTGTGTTTGAGTGTAGTGGGTTGCAACATTTGGAAGGACACAGATCTCAACACCAGCTAAGAAACTGGTTTTCAGAGGGAATGCAACCCCACCCAGAACAGGCTTTGCTCCCAACCCAAGGTTAGCTTTTTGACTGACCAACAGCTCTTCCATCTTGTCTGGACTAAACCTTAGTTTATTCATCCACATCCTTTTCTGTTTGGGAAGCTTAGACTATGAGCACTTGGAGTTCAGACTAGAGGAACCATTCCAGCTACCTTCCCCCAGATTTGGATCATCTCATTCTTTTTTACACCCAGTTCCCTGTGGTTTCTCAATAGTGACTTTAGATGATTGTGCAAGTGAATAAGTTTTGACCTCCCTCTCTGACTCTGTTCCCTGATCAGGTTCACATCTGCTTTAACACATATGTTGATAGTTATGACAGAATAAGAGTGGGCCAACCACAACTTGGTAGACTCAATTCTAGTTTACCTATGAATACAGACAGCTGAAAGTGAAAGGTGCACATTGGATGTTGCATTCTAGGCTACAGTGAACCCAGGTACTGCATATTCTATGTTTTTAAAAACCAACAACATAAAAAATCAGGTTTTGCATTAGAACCTTCACACAGAAAAATCAATAAACAAGTGAAACCGAGCAAATCTAAATCTATTCAGTGTGTGTAAAGCATCCTGGTAGCAGTAGGAACAATATAAAACTTCTCACCTTTTCTCAGACTTCTGAGATGTCATTTCAAATAGCATGGCCACATGAGAAAAAGGGCAGGGCTTTAATGGTAGTGTGGAAGAGGGAGTTTAAGAAAGTATAGCTTCTTCCACACTGCTAATAAAGGTACAGGAACCCTATCCTCTTTTTTATATGGGCACCATAACTACAAGATTGTTTGAAAAAGCAAAACCCAAAATTCTCAGTATGCCACAGTTTGTATCCAATAGTGCATTAGACCTAATGCTACAGTTCATGAGAATGGACTAGAACTCTCTAGCACAGAATTACAAGTACCTCACCAAACAACACATCTCATTATTCTGAAGAATGCAGCCATGATAATTAAAGTGGTATCAAATCTCTGTATCTGTGTGCTGTAGATATACTTTAACTGAAAAGCCTCAGCATTTGCACTTATCTTCCTCAGAGTTTTGTTTTCTCTAGGGCCAATGATAACAGATCAGTATAATGTCGATACAAATTTGTAATAAATATGTAGGCTGTTAAATAGCTGGGTAGAACTCCCTATTATTTCTTCCACTATTTAGTTCTTCCAGTCTGCTTCAATCTGATGTCCTCCAGATGTGTTGGAATGATATCTGTGCAAGCAAGAGATAAGGCCTAAGAAAGACATTTTTGAAATGGTGAGCTGACTGTAGTCATTTTCTTTTGGGCAGCTGTGCAAATTTCCAAACTGAATCCAGCCCAGAAATTACCATCATTTCTGGTTTCCAGGGACAACCTGCCATGAAGAGCGCTCATTATCACAAGGATCATCCAATTTGAAAGCCACCTTTCTAGCTGTGCCGAAAGCTGGTTGGCTAGCCATAAGGATATTGTGAAACTGCTTCCAACTTGCTGAAACTGTTCAGATTTTAAATACCCAGTCACGTAGGAACATGGGTGCGGGGGGGGGGCAATTTGCCCCAGGTGAAAATGTTTTTGAGGTGTCCTGGCCTGTAGCCACGCCCCCGCGTGCCCTGGCCATGTCCTCATGTACCACAGCCATGCCCTTGCACACAGTGGTCACACCCCTCATGCCATAGCCCCTCCCCCTTCCACCACCCATCCACACACTCCAAGCTCTGCCACTACCTCAGTGTATTTTTTTTCTGTTTCAAAAAGTGACAAACATTTGGAAGGATCTATCTATCTATCTGGAGATAGAAAATGCGAGAGAGAGAGATGCCTCTCAGTTAGTAAAACCTCTGTTAAAGAAGCTCCTTTTTTTATGCCTGTAGAAAGTTTAAAATATTTTTTGTTTATTTGTGGAAGGCTTAGCTGGCTTACCTGGTTCATCTCAAATGTGCATGCTGTTAGTTTAATAAAATGTTTGCTGGAACTTGTTGAACTTCTCTTGTGTGTGTGGCGTGTGTGTGTAAGAACCTATCGCTATTCTTTCCATGTTATTTCTGCCTCTGGAACCAAAGTTTCTGTTAAAGAAGTAATGTCTTGGAACACATCTACTTTGTTAACTGAGGTATACCTCTGTGTATATGTGTGAATGTTTCTTAAAAATCATCTGAAAAGCCAATGCATGGAAAGGAGGAGTGAAAAATAACCAGTGAGCAAGTGAGGTCATGCATGGAAAGGAGGAGTGAAAAATAACCAGTGAGCAAGTGAGGTCATTTTACAGCAAGGAAACCAACATCCTCTACTGGAGTGTGGTAAGTCTATGTATTACCCCTGAGTACTTTGTCACATTCCACTGATATGGTGTGAATTGGCTTTATTCCTGCTAGAAAGGGTGGTTAGGTTACTCCCTAAACAAAGCCAAAAATTTTATGTTGCTAAGTGATTTCAAATTCAGCTTGGATCAGAAAATAACACCAACACTGTGAGCAGCTTTTGCAGGAAATAGTTGGATTGCAATTCAGCCCTAGCTAGAATAGACATGGTGAGGGATCATGGGAATCTACAAGCTTATACAGATGTTTCTTTATGAACTTTGAACATATACACCTTCTCAAAACAGACTCCTTGCATCTGGCACAAGCTGTGCCAATTTTTTGCAGCAGGTAATGTTTGGATGTACTCAAGTTCTTGGTTGAGATTCTATACCCTGAAGAGATGTGGTATAATGTTATATTCATGGAGTTCCACCACAATTGTGCTGTACCAACTTCTTTCAGAATTGTGACATTGCACAATCAAATGTTGACTGATACACAATGGCTGCAATCCTTTATGGCTCAGTATCACACGTGGAAAGTACACATATGGAACTAAGCTAGGCTGAGCCATATACCACCTTCAACTTGCTGAACAGGCTTTGAAGCCTCCCCACAATTCCCTGCTTCATGGGGAGCAGACTGGATCACAGAGGCATCTGGCTATGTTTCCATAGTCATAGAATCATAGAAATGTAGAGTTGGAAGAGACCACATGGGCCATCCAGTCCAACCCCCTGCCATGCAGGAACAGCCTCAAAGCACTCCCGACAGATGGCCATCTAGCCTCTGCTTAAAAACCTCCAAGGAAGGAGCCTCCACTACACTCCGAGGCAGCAGATTCCACTGCTGGGCAGCCCTGACTGTCAGGAAGTTCTTCCTGAGGTTCAGGTGGAATCTCCTTTCCTGCAACTTGAATCCATTGCTCCTTGTCCTGGTCTCTGGAGCAGCAGAAAACAAGCACTTTCCTTCCTCTACATGGCATCCCTTCAAATGTGAAATAATTGTGAAATAATTACAGCAGTGCAGAGACCTCTGGTGGATCCCAGTAGATCTCAGTAATGATGTCATCATTTCATGTCTGGCTGTGGGAAGATGTTTCTGTGACACTGCTGCCTCTCCACAAAGCATGGAATGGCTGTGTGAGGGGCTTCAGGGGCTGTTCAGGATTTGGATGGGGGCTTTGAGAGCTGCCGAAGGAATAAGAGAATACTAACTTCCAGAAAGCCCAAAAAACAAAACAAAACAAAACAAAAAACATACATGTATGTCCCTAACAAGATGCCAGGGAGTGTGCAATGCTCAACATGTATAACTCCCCTTTAGTAAACTTGAACTGACTACAGTCATTTCTAGTTTGAAAAACAAACTTTACAACTAATGTGCAAACAAATGAATAAGACATCAGCCTACGTTTTTCTTACAATCACAGAAGATATGAGTTGCAGAAGTGAGGAGAAGGAAAAGCACACTTAGGTAGGATGATAACTTCAGTCAATGGACACATGCCATTTTTTTGACATTTCACAGAACAGAGACAAAACAGGGATGGATGACAAGTTGTGTTTCAGATGATGTGGTACTACCTCTCCCATAACTTCAAACTGTCCCAGTTGACCTTCTGCCATCCTGCTCTGTCAGCTGCTTTTAAAATGAGATAATTTCAGGCCCTTTTCACACACGGAGGAAGCCACACCCAAAAACACTCCAAAACGGAGCTTACCTGGAGCCGTCGCAATGTGGAGCAGCGTGAGTTCGCTGCTCCACATGCGTCGTCGTCCTGCGGTGTCCTGTGGCATCCAAAATGGCGGCTTCCGGCTGGCGGAGGCTCTCCGCCAACCGGAGAAGCTCGCCAGCTGGGAGCCCGCCCCCCGGCCGGTCTGCAGGCACGCACTTGCATGCGCTTGCAAATCCACACTGGGCGCTGTGACGGGGCTGCATGGGGCTGTACGCCCGTGCTTTTTAAAAACCACTTGAAAAGTGGTTTTCAAAAAGCACGCGCCGCCACCACTTCCGGTTGCCCCTGTGTGGATTGGGGTGTGGAACTACACAAAAGTAGTCCGCCCCAATCCACGTTACGGTGTAGACGACCTCCGTCAGAAGTCGCTCTACACCGTTTTTTTAACCCCATGTGTAAAGGGCCTCACTTTCTTCCTCCCACTTTCACCTTTGTCCTTAGCTTAATTCAGTTGCTGCAATCTGAATTCAAAGTGCAAAAGTAAATTGCACTCCATTGACTCAGTAGGGGTGGGGATGGGGAAGAGAAGAGGTAAGGGTGGACTCTTGCTTTTCCTAGTAGGACCCGGCAATAGCAAACCACTGCAGCCTCTCCTAGCTTGTGTATTCTTCCTCATTAATAACTTTTGTCATCTTAACCACACTCTGACGTTGCTTGGATACATATGTCCCAGTTTTCATCTGTGAAATGTTGGAGGGTATGCACTCTTAGCATCCCTGACCATTGCTCATGCAACCCAACAACATCTGGAAGGCCACACATTTCTCATGATGTAGTGGAGCCAAGGCTTCAATAGTCAAAGTGGTCACTTTTAATGACTTTTAATGGTCACTTTTAATGATGTTGTCTGTAGCTCCCTCAGGTTTCCCTGGTCCTTCTGAACTAAGCTGTACTGTTCAAAGTAGTTGGGGAGATGGGACAGAGTTTCCAAAGACATTCCTGTTGCCATGCAAGATATGGTTGGATGCCTTGAAAGGGTAAATAAGAACCATTGGTTTGCTCAAAGAACTGCTTTTTGTATAAACGAAAATGGCTAGAACTGGTTTGTTGTGATGGATCCAAGCAGCTGCTTTCATTTTTGGACTCTCCTTCGAAGGATGAACTTCAAAATTTACCACTACACCCCTGGACACTCCCCACCCTTGCTGTAAAACTTGTTTTGTTTTTTTTTAAAAAAAAACATGTTCCAGAAAGTATGCAGAATGATATTTGGTTTGTTTCTTTTTCAGGCCCACTTGGCTTGCTGCTCTGGAGGCAATAAAAGACAGCCTCTTTGTTTAAATACACAGTTGGCTCCATGAGGCCAAAGGATAAAGTGCATCATTTAGCTGGCATCATGCATCCTGTCTGGCTTGGAAAAGCCAGCAAAGCGTCTTCCTTCCCTTGTACAGTGGCGAGCAAGTGGCAGGACTCTCCAAGCTGGCATTTCACCCACTTTGCTGGAGGAGAGGTGATGGGATCATGGGAAAACTCTGCTTCCAAGTGGCTGCTATCGGAGCAGCAGCCGTTTCCAGCCTTGCAGGGGAAACAGAACAACAGCTGGGCCGACTGTATATCCTGCCTCCCTTTTCTCAGATTGCTGTGGTAACAGGCAGCCCTGAAGGCCATTAGAATGACAGATGAGGCAACCACCTCATCCTCGCTGGCTGGCTATGGGGCTGATTACAAAATGGATGATTAGAATTACAGCTGAGCAAGCCTCAACTCCACAGGGTATGGGCAGGGTGCATTCCTAGAGATGGGGGAGCTGTGGTTATTGTCCCAGACTTACAGACTAAACAGAGGTTGGAAGAAAATTACTTGTGAGACAACAGCTCCCAAGAGCCCCAGCCATTGACTGGGGGATTCTGGAAGCTGTAGTCCAAACCATAACATTTCATCACTCATAACCCAACCCATCTTTCGGTTTTACGTGCAACTCTGGATGCTATGATAGATGAAAACACCCTGTAGCTTTTTGTTATGTCACACAGTAATAGCAGAGAATGAACTATTTTTCCTCCCCCTGTTTTCATAATGCATTGTTACTGACACTTTCAATTTAAAAGAAAACAAAGAGGAGAGTGCTTCTGAGCACAAGCAGAGTATTTTTATATCTGAAAATGCTATTCTGAAAAGGTTACAAAAGGTGTTCAGGTTCAGAATTCTGGATCTGTTGCTTCTGAGTCTGAATAAATAAGCTTCTTTGAAATGCAGATATGATTTTTAAAAAATAAAGGCATCATATCAAATGACATAGCAACCTGCATGCAATCAGAACTGAACAGAGACACAGAAGGGGCATATGTATTTGGTATGTGAACTGAGAACCACAGCTTAGAAAAATTAGAGATTCTGGGAGTTGCATTCCCAAATTAAACTTTCCAAGCTGTGTATGCAAACCACCTTTAATCTCAGAAATAAAACATTCATGTCTAAGAACTGTAAGCTTTTTCAACACTTTTTAGATTACAAACCCCATCATGCAAAATTAAAATCCTTTCCTGGTCCCTCATTCTCCATTAGCATAATACATAAGTATTGAGCACCAGAACATATTCTCTCAAAAACGTCTTTATGCCCCCTCTGCATCCCATATTTCTACATATCTGGGAAGAAAGCACTTTTTTTTAGAACACATTTACAGAACTTGAAACTTACAGCTATTTCTGCCCCTAGTCTACTCATTAGCCATAGTATCATTTATGTAGATTAGCCACTAAGTGGCAATTATAGCCATATGGAGTCAAGAGTTTCTTGTGCCTGTTTTGTCCATCTTGTGGGGGGAAGCCCTTAAAGTTTTTGTCTGGCTCTCTGAGCTGTGTGTCTCCTGTGGTTTCCTTTCTGAGGCCCTTTTTGCATGGCATTTGCCATGCGAAAGGGCGCCTGGAGTGTTGTGCGATTGTGAGGAGCGATCTGCACGACGAACTCACAGTCACGCAATGCTCCAGCGTAAGGCAGGCACCACTCGTGCACTTTTTCATTTTTGGCTTTCAGCCGAAAATAGTGTGTGATTGCGCATTGCTCCAGGGCCCCACATGCACTTGCCGTGTGTGCGGAGCCTCTGGAGCCACGGCGGTCGCGCTTCCTGCCCCAGCACAGCCTGGGAAAGTCCCAGGCTGCACTGCAGAAGGAAGAGGCGGGGCTCTCACGCTGCCTGCTCAGGAGCGGGCAACTTGTGCAGAGCTGAAGCAGCAGGGACATGAGAGCCTCTCGTTGGAGGCTGCTCGCACGATCCCCGCACCCTAGTGCCGAAAAAAGGTAAGGTACGGAAAGAGTCTGAGTTTCTAGGAAGGAAGATGGGACACAAATATAATGACAATGTGGATTGACCACGTTTTGACTTCTCAGCTCATGCCTCAATGAGTTTTAAACTGAAGAAATTCTCTTAACATCTGCTTTGAAAAGAAGTTTTTAGAAAAGCATCTCTTGTCCTGAACAGTTTATATAGCTAACTGTTTGAATGAGAGAACATGCTGCACTTCAGAGGTGACAGCCTGTCTGCACAATGTATGAGGAGCTTCAGAAGGCAAAAAAGAATGCCAGTTATTTATAATTTAAGCTGTCGCTTCAGGCAAATAATCCTCAAGCCCCTTTGCCAGACAAACTCCTTCTCCTCACTCTGCCCGTATGTTTCTTCTTTTAACATTTTTTCCACTTTGAAATAGCTTTGCTTGCACTCATTAAACTGTGGGGAAGCAAGCTGTAGCTTGCATGGCCACTCTTTTTTATTTTTTGGCTTCCCATGTTCATGGTTTTACAAGTCTCTCTCTCTTTTCCAGCAAAGCCTTTGCTTGACTGCCCAAGAACCCACAGAGGCATCAGCTGAGAAATCTGTGGTGAACAACCCAGTCCCTGCAAATTCAGAGATCTGGATGTTAGCCATGTTGAAGCCATCAATGTTTCGGCCTGTGTCTTTCATTAGAGTCTGCCAGACAAATATTTACAGCTGGTCATGGAAGGAGGCAAGCTGGAGGGACATCTGCACATTCTTTTTCATTTCATTGCTCCTCTAGCTCAGGTTTCTGCCTCTACACAACATGGCATCTGTTTTCTGTTTTTATGTTTTTTGAAATCTTTATGCAGCCAAACCCTGCTGAATAACTGATACCATGTTCTCACTGTAGTACCAAGATGGGGATATCTTCCAGAGTTTTTATGTCAAGAAGGTGATACTCCAGTGAATCAGCGTTCAGAATGTTGTCCTTCATAGTAATGAATTAAAAATGTAATGGCACTATTTTCTGCTTTGCTCTGGGTTGTGTGATGTGCACGTTATAGTTATGGCCAACACAAACAGAATTGCAGAGTCTTGATGCTGGGAGAAATCTTGGGAAGTCTTCTAGACCGGTGGTGCTCAATTGTTGGCCTTGAAGATGTTTTGGATTTCAGATCCTGAATCCCTGACCATGGGCCAAATTGGCTGGGCCTTCTGGGAGTCAAAATTCAAAACATCTGGGGGACCAAATTCTGACAACCTCTGATGTACACTTGGAGGATTCTTGCTAAAAAGAGAAATGGCTGTCCAACCTCTGCTTAAATTCCTCCAGTAAGGAAGATCACCACTTGATGAGTCTGTTTCACAGTTAAGACAAGTGTTACAGATGTAGTCTGGCCAGTGCAGAATAGAGGGGCACCACAGATTTATTCAAGAATTATTCTTTTGAGCATATTCAACACATGAATAGTGGGGTAGAGTTGCATCATATAGCAGTGACACTGATATTAGGTATTTTGTGAAGTCTCCTCTGGGATCTATGAATAGTTGGATTCAAGTGTACTTTACCCCATGTCTACATGTAAACACCAAGAGGCTACTTAATGTGTGCAACCTTGGGGGCAAAGCATCCCAACTCTGCCCCCTACTCAAGTCTTGATTTGAATTTAACCTCATGATTTGGACAGCAGGCTTCTTTTCGCATGGATTGTTGCCTTGTGCTTTGCTTTGAATATGGCTAGCTTCCTTAAACGTATTATATATAATTTGGTTTACATTCTTAAAGTAATAAAGTGACTTTCAATCTGATTATTCAAACCTAGGATGTTGTTCCATTTAAACAACTTTCTTGATTTCTCCATGTAGGCAGGAAAAAGAAAAAAAAGGGGAAGGAACCCAATACTTTGTTTTCCCCTCTTTGGTTTCAAAATTTCTATAAATTTTACATCTCTATGCAAAAGGCAGGGCCCAAATACCCTAAAGGTCCCAGATTCTGTCTGATATTGGAAGCTAAGCAGGGTCAGCCCTGGTTAGTACTTGGATGGGAGACCACCAATGAATACCAGGTACTGTAGGCTACATTTCAGAAGAAGAAATTGGCAAAACCATCTCTGAATATGCTTTGCATTAGAAAAGCTTATTAAATTCATGGGATTGCCATAAGTTGACAGGCAACTTGATGGCATGTACAAACATGCAAAAGGCATGCTGGGGAATGTTACCTTGCACCATTGATATCTAGCATGTGGAGTGGTCAGTGGAAATTCATCTCTCCCATAAAACCTCCATTAGGTTCTTCAGCAAATAAGTAACCTGTGTGCTGTACAAGTAGGATGAAATGTGTGGAAAAGATTGTGCAAGAGGGAAGTCAAACAGAGAATGTAGATTTCTTGTAAATTTGAGCTAGCCAAGGCAGAATTTGGGCTTCAGGTCTGTGAAGAGAGGTTTCCATTGCTTAAGGTCAACAAATAGTGAGTATTATCATATTTTACATGGTAAACTTCTTTCAAATAACTGGTAAGTATAACCTTATTTGTAAGCCACAATATACTATGAATATATAAACACATGGAAGAAACAATTTGGAATCATGACTGTGCAAGTTCGAGGCCTGAACTATATGTAGCTAGTCTGGCCTACCAGGGAACCTGTTTATTTTTTTTAAGGGGCCCAGATCACTTACGTGGAGCTTATGTACCTGTTGACTCTGCTTGTTAAGAGCTATTGAATGTAGGTAGAGTGAGGCAGGGAACCTCATTTCTACCTCCATTTGTTCACTGTACATGCCACATCATATGAATTGTCTTATTTGTTTCCCATAGCAGAAGGGGAAAAGTGGTTCACCAGTAAGGACTGGGAGGAGGGTGGAAATGGAATCCATTTAAAGAGGATCTAGCATCAAAAGGGAAACCTCACACATCCTCCAAGAGGCTATGGCATTGCATACAATATGCCTTCTGCTGCTTCCTTGGCATGGATGGATCCAGTAAGATATGTGGTGACTGCAATTGGTCTATGTTCTCTCTTTCCGCCAGAATGTAGACAAGCAAAGAGGAGATAACAGTGAGAGTGTGGTGTAGTGATTTGAGGTGCTACGACCTTGGAGATCAGGGTTGGATTTTCCACTTAGCCATGGAAACCCACTGGCTGACCTTGGGCACAATACAGGCTTTCAGCCCCAGAAAACCCCATGATAGGTTTGCTATAAGTTAGAAACAATGAGAAGGCACAAAAGAACAACAAAGTGATAAGGAGCAGCAAAATGAAGACACACTTGATGGTGGGTCCTGTACCAGGGTTTGGTTCTTAGAAGGTGCCTGAGCATGCCAACTTCTGATGCTGAGCATGATTTGAGCACTGCCTAGGAACCTACTATTTTTGTTTTGACTGCCATCCTTAAGAAACTACCTTTGAATCTGAATAGACATTTCAGATACCTACAAGATGTTCAGCTCCATGGTCTTTGTCTAGCAGGAGCAGCAGCAGAATCATGTCTACAAATCTGTCAGTGCTTCTTTTGGTGAATCAAAGTGTACAGCTGAGCATCAGCTGGGGTGAAAGCCTTTTTGAGATGTTTAAAAAGGAGCTTGAAAAAGTGTCACAGGAAAAGGGGGGGAGGAAAGAAAGAAGCCATAATACAGAGCTAGTGGTTCAGTATACTGTTTAGGTCTTCTGCCTGTGATATACAACTTGCATCTGTCCAAACATGGACCCTTTTCCTTATAGTAGGGGAAGAGGGCAAGGAGTCAGCAATGATTGTTTCCAGCTCTCACTGAGGGATCTCACTTGTCAAGCTGTCTCACTAGGACTTGGCCTGTGTTGGATTTCATGGTTTGTTTTACAATTCCCTCGGTAATATTTATATGAGATTGATTTGTATTGCAAGATTTCTTTGGGGTTTGGAGCCAGAGGAACAGAGACGGGAACACTGGAAAAAGTAATATACTTAGGGCTGTTTAACCTACAGGCTGACATTGGTTTAAAAGCTTTAAAAAGAGAGAGAGATATCATTCTGTGGAGGAAACTGGACATATCTGAGAAAAATCTCAACACCCTTGCCAGATTACAGTTCCCAGAATTCATTGGGACAAGTGGTGACAGTGAAACTAGTACAAATTAGTATAAAATGGAGGCTTACACTATAGATAGATCTGCTAAATCAACAATCAATTAATATTTCTTAGTCAGCCTTTCCCATAATATTCTGCTTTTTCCATGTGGCATTTTCTGATAAAACAATATATGTAGGTTAGAAAATGAGAAGGGCAATGTTGAATCAGACCAAAGGCATATTTAGTCCAGTATTCTTTTCACATAGTGACCACTCAGTTGCCAACAGGAAGCCCACCAGTAGGGCCTGAATGCAACTATCCCCTCTATCTCACATTCCCCAGGGCCCCTGAAGGGAGTTCTACTTGTATTTGCATGAAGCCTCTTCTCAATCTGAAGCCCTGGTTTAAGGGATACTCAATCATAGGAAGACTTCTGATGTTCAAGCGAGTATGAATAAAAGATTCCTTCAGACATCCCTGTTCACACAGTGGAGGCTGTGTGCTGGTCAATGATAGCGATATTCGAGGTAGAGCTTGTGTGCATGCCTTCTTCTAAACCCTTCATATAAGCTGGTGGAACATGTACCAGTTCGAGGTATTGCCTTGTTGAGTTGTACACCTGCCTTCGAAAAGGTATCCAGTATTGGGATTTGGCAGAGGCAAAATGATAAGCAGATCTTAGCTATTTCCATTTTTTAAAAGAGAGAGAGAGAGAGAGAGAAAGAGATCATTTCCTCTAATCAAAGCCAGTTTGATTTCTGTTGATGTACCTCATCCAGGGCGAACTAAATTGCTTGAGGAACACTCACCTCTCTACCTACACGCAGTGAGCTTCACACTAGATAGAATCAATTTTGAGTTTTCAAGAGGAGGTTGTAGTTTCAAAAGGGGATAATCAAAGTTTGCTGCCTTGTATTGTCTTTCCTGTTCCTAGAAAGCTTAAGGGCCATCCAGGGTATAAGCTGATGGACTTGATAGTCTGCACATGTTTCCACCTATAACATCTCAAGACCAGACTCCAAGATCATCATTCCCTCTCTGTGTTTTCCACTTCCTGCCTATTTAAAAACATTTTTGAGAGATGAAGAAACCTAATGTCTCAAAAGCTTGCACAGAGACATCCGAGCCTTTTTTGCCTTATCTAGTCAAGGTATTATCACAACATCAATGTTGGAATTGCTCCCATGGTCAACACCACTTCTCCTGCATTTATTATATTAAATTATATTGATTTTCAATTTAGAGTTTTGGATTTACTGCATTGTATTGAACAGTTCCCCTCGCACTAGATCTTGTGGTACTTCTGTCTACAGCAATGGTGATAATTTCACTAGAAAGTTACAGCATAGAGAGAAGAGTGAGAATGGAAGGGAAGCTGAGATGATGCCACATTTAGCCCTGATCTGTGACTGCTCATGTGAGCTAACAAACACATATCCATCATATATGTTACCATGCAGAAGCTTGGTACAACTCTTCTCTGTTTTTGTGACTGAAATGGAAAACTGTGCTATAAATGGTGGACTGGAAGAATCATAAAGTGTAGAGCTTGTAAGGATCCTTGCTAGTCATTTAGTCCAATCCCCAGCTCAAGGTTGTGTAATCTCGGATATGGCTCCCCAGGTGGGGGCTCCCAGATATCACTTTGATATCATCTAATTCAGCCTTAGCTGGACCTGCTCTCAGTCACCTCACTCCACGTGTTTGTAAGTTCTCTGGACAAGCACGGACATGAGTGCGGCCGCTAATTGCTCTCACATTCCAGTCTCTTTTTAGGCCAGCAACTTAAGCTTTGCTCCCGGCTTCAGGGAACTTCCCACGTGCACATTTCACAATAGCTGCGCGGCTCTCAGCAGAGCCAGTCCAGTAAACAAGTCATTTACATACTGGCTATACCACTGTCATCAAGTGTTAAGCTCATCATGTTAAATTTGACCTTTCTAAATCCTTTGTCCAGTGCAAAAACTCCTTTTGTTCTTACCTGGCTTGCCATAGCCGAGAGCTACAAATGCCCCTATAAAAGCCCTTCACTCTCAAACGGTCTTCGAACTACCTTGGATTGCTATCCTGCCCTGCTGCTGGCCTTCTAAGGAAACTCCCCTCAGCCAGGCACGCTGAGCTTTCTTCTTCTGAACCCCATTTCTCCAGGACAACGAGACCAGGTGTCGTATTACCTACCCTTACTCTCTCCTCTTCTCTTTCCTAGTTAGTTAGTATATGTGTGTTATTTATTTTCTGTTTATTTTTCAATATTTTTCAATTTATTTTCTGTTTATTTTCTGTTTATTTTTCAAGAAAACTGTTATTTTTGGTTACTTTGAAACTTGTGTGCCTATTCCCTGACCTGAAGCCATAGACACTGGGTTTTAAAGATCCTTGCGAAGTTACCCTGCCTCTTGCTAGCCAAAAGAGTGTTCAAGCTAATTCTCCCCAATTTGGTATTTTATTTGGCAATCTGGGCGCCCCTCTCGGGACCCCCCCAAAACTCAGGGTAACAGTTGAACCCTGAAGTACAATCAGTGGCAACAGGTAGTTTCCATATCAGTGGGAATCCATTCAGATTTTTGGAAGTTTTAGAGGAACTATCCAAAGTGGTGAACCTATTTGGGGGAATAGGCTTCAGCACCTTGGAAAGCTCCTTTAAAATGTAGATTAAAACCTGGAGTAAACTCACTGACCATTTCCGCACTACAGTGTTAAAGTGCTGCTATTCCACTATCAACCTCCTATTGAATTCTGGGGTTTGTAGTTTAGGGAAGGGCACTTCAAATTCTCAGCCAAAGAGCTCTTTGGTCTCAGTAAACTACAAACCCCAGAATTCCACAGGGCATTGAAAGTGGAATAGCAGCACTTTAACACTGTAGTGCGGAAATGGCCACTGTCTCACTAAAATGGGCACCCACTGACTATAGCATCACTTGTTAATCTTTTCTTAAACATCTCTGATAAAGAAGAGCACATTTCCTTGAGGCAGTCTGTACCAATATTGGACAGTTCATGCTGTCTGGAATTTCTTAAAACATTTAGTCCAAGTCTCTTCCTTTCCATTTTTCACCCATTAGTTTTAGTCCTATTCTCTGGAGCAACGGACAACCAAATCTGTTCTTTTTTTCTGCGTGACCATGCTTCAGATTTTTGAACACACCTAATATGTCTCTATTAATCTTTTCTTCTTAACATTCACAGCTCTTTTGATTGTTTTGCATATAGCTTCTTACAGACCTCTGGAAGAACAACCTTCCAGACAACTTTCCTGGTTGTTGTAGCCCCCTCGGTAAACCCTGTCCCAAGGTCTACAACTTTGATATAAAATTAATCTAACTCACCAGAGAGGTCACCCAGATGAGCAGGTAGGCAACAATGGTCATATGATCGAAAGAACCAGGTCAAGCCAGTAGACTCCCCTGTCACGTAGCCACAGGAGACCTCAAGCTGTGCCAAACCACGGTGGACAAAAGATCATCAGCCTTTAAGGAGCCAACTTGATTAAGAGTTTTCCCACAAAGTTAGGCACTGGAAGCAGTAAAATCTTATAAGGCAAAATCCATCTACATAAATTCACATTGTAACCCAAAGCGGTGAAAGATCCTGATACTTGGGTAACACCTTGTTATCTTCCAATATCAAAGAAGGTGCCGGTGTGAAGTTGTTTTCCATTGCTGTTCCCTTTGTTCTCCCCGGGAGAGTATTTGCCCTCAAGGTAAATTTTCCCTACAAATAGTCCCCATTTTTTATTAGTTCTTGGGTTACCTCCAGGTCATACCAACTGACCGTTCCCCCCTCCCAATAGCCGCATGATCCCCTCAGTGTCTCTTTGCTGAGTTCCTTTTCTTTCGCTGCTTTCTGGACCAAGGACTTCAGGAAAAGGTGCAGTATCACCCAAACTACAAATCCTTCAACAATCCCTCTATCTTATTTCCACTCTTTATTTCTCTTTAGCCCTTGGATATGTGTGTGAGTGTTTGCGTTCATGAGTGCTATTACTGTTTAATAAGATCATTCATTGGACCCTTTTTGTGTGTGTGTGTGGTTTCTGACTGGGCCTTACCCTGTAAAAACTGGGTAAAAGATCTTGCTAGGTTACCCTGCCTCTCGCATTGCCATTGCTGGTGCTCTGTTGAGCGTACTTTCCCCACCACTTGGAGCATATCGAGGTGTCCCTCTGGGATCCCCAGATTTTCAGGGTAACATTGTCCTCTGACCAAACTCCATTTTAATCAGTCGCCTTGTTAGAGTGTTAGTTCCATGTGATCCCTGTTGTCAGTGTCCATTTTCTCTACTGTAATCAAGTTGCCACCTTCCATGTCATACAGCAGTGCTTCTCAGGCTATCAGATGTGGGAGATCAGCATTTTTCTCTTCTAATGTGCCACAGGCCAATACCATATTGGTGCCCATGGGCTGCAGCTGCTTCTTTCTTTCCTGGAAACTCTCAACAAACTGGCAGCCAATGGCTCACAGACTGGCACCAGTTCACAAAAGACCACTTTGAGTAGAACTGCTTTATCGCACAAGAGTTTGTAATGATCTGGAGCAGTAAAGAACAGGGTCTAAATCACGTGTTGAGGTTCCACAGACCAAACATGCTCTCTGATTCAGATATTGCCCCTATAATACCATAACAGTCAGAGCTTGGAAAACTTTGGGCCTTGGGTCTACAGTTCCCAGAATTCCCCAACCATTCTGGAGATGTAGTTGTAGTCCAAAAAGATAATGGTTGGTATTCAGTATCTCAGTTATGGCTTCATAACCTAGAGTTCTGGATCTGTAACTGACCTGTATTAATAATTGGCACTCCATCCTATCTGAAGAGACAACCACCAGATTGGGCAAAGGAGGTCTGTTCAATTTCTGATAGGAGCACAAGGAAGATGATGTTTCCACCCCCTCCTGCTAGCTAGTAAGGCTGGAACAATCAGAAACAGAACCCTTGTCATAAATCCTTGTTGTGGCCTCACTTACTGGCAGAAAAGGTATGGACATGTCACTCTCCTTGTACCCTGATCAGAAGCTGAATGAATCTCCTTTGCACTATCTAGCAGCTGGCTGTTAAGGCGGGTTAGGGAGTGCTGAGGCCAGGACATGTTACTTCATTATGCATAGGTAACTAAGTATTTAAGTTGCTGAATATATCTTGCTGACAAAGATTTAAATTGCTGGTGAATGTTTCCAAGCTCTACTGAGTACACATTCGTGTATGTGTGCTATTATAAGATGCATCTCTCCACCTACCACTGAGAGATTTTCTGCTAGATTTACATCCCAAGGAGGAATTTGATCCCTCAAAAATGACAATGGAGGAATTCATACATACACAGTTTTAAGAAGGTATTCAAACAGTGCACAGAGAGAAAATGAGATTTATTGGGGGTGGGGGACACAAAATGAGGACCATTCTTGGTAAATCGAGACAAAGATCTCTAAAGTACAAGCCTGACGTTGCAGGTAGTAGTCTATAGGTTGATGTGATTAGAAACACATGCTGGAAATTACCATAAACACAAAGTCCACTTGTACCTAATTGTTCAGGAGATTAATTCTTCTCTGTCTTGAACTAATGTTTCTGCTTCTCCTTGTCATGGAAGGCTTAGAACTGTGTTTGTCAACAGTATCCTGAGGTCCACTAAGCACAGCTAGATCCCATTTTAAAAGAGGAAATGGTGGTGATATGTTGTCTTTATTCTAAAACTATTGGCAATTGATCACATTGAGATCTTGCCATACCTCCTGATCTACCTGCAGGCTAAGAAGATAGACCAATAAGGGTACAATAAAATAATTTTGTCTCTCTTAAGAATGAATAGAGGTACAGCTCTGGCCAGTGCCAGCCTGAGGTATTTTGGTTTTTGAGGTCGAAAAGGTGCCCAAATCGAGGTACAAAGTACCTAAAGAAAGAGAAGCGGCATGGTATAGTGGTCTGAATATTGGACTAGGTCTCTGGGAAACCAGAATTCAAATCCTAGCTCAGCCATAGAAACCCACTGGGTGACTGTGGGCAAGTCACACACTCAGCCTCAGAGGAAGGCCATGGCAATCCCCCTCTGAATAGATCTTGCTGACAAAATTCCATGTTAGGTTTGCCTCAGGGTGGCTGTAAGTCAAAAATGACCTGAAAACACACAACAACAGCTACTTGTTCTGATCCAGAATGGCATTGGCCATCCCTACTCTAGAGTTAAAAAGCTGGGAACTGTTAACTGCATGCTACCTGTTCAATGCAGTGGGAAAATTCCAACCAAAAAAAAAAAAAAAACCAAGCCAAACCAAGCAATACCACAAGTTATCTGATAAGCAAACAGTATATCACCCTGGAGGGCTAATCAGAAATCCATAGCTCCTGGAAGGTGGTAAATTTGCTGAAAGAAATCAGAGTTGCAGGACATTAAATTTTTTTTTCAAAGAATCATAGAGTTGGAAGAGACCACAGGGGCCATCCAGTCCAATCCCCTGCTATGCAGGAACCCACATCAACACATTCTCAAAGGATGGCCATCCAGCCTCTGCTTAAAAACCTCCACAGAAGGAGACTCCACCACACTCCGAGGCAGCATATTCCACTGCTGGACAGCTCTGACTGCCAGGAAGTTCTTCCTGAGGTTCAGGTGAAATCTCCCTTCCAGCAGCTTGAATCCATTGCTCCTAGTCTCTGGAGCCCCAGAAAACAAGCCTGCTCCCTCCTCAACATGACATCCCTTCAAATATTTAAACATGGCTATCCTGTCCTCACTTAAGCTTCTCTTCTGCAGACTAATCATACACAGCTCCCTAAACTGCGGCCCTTTCCGCACTGAGGCTTCTAGCGCAAGCGGGAGAAGCCGGCAAGCGCAAGAAGGCTCGTCCGGGAGGCTGCCGCTTCCCCCTCCTTCCTTCCGCAGGCGAAGGAACCAGCGGGGAAGCGGCACCGAAGGAGGCTTGCCGCGCAAGCCGCCCTCCCCCCGTGCGAAGCGGTAGACCTCGCGCCGGATTCCCACCCCGCGCGCGCGCGAAGCGAGCAGCGTCGCACCGGATTCCTCCCCCGCCACGCGCGCCGGATTCCTCCCCCTGCGCGCGCCGGATTCCTCCCCCCGCGCGCGCGAAGCGGGCGGCGTTGCATCCCCCCGCGCGTGCCCGTGAAGCGGGCGGCGCATCCGTCGCGCTACCTCCCCACCCTGCTCCTTCCTTCCGCAGGGGCGGAGGGAAGGAAGCGCGACCCGGCCGGCTCCCAGAGGCTCCGCACGAAAGGTAAGTGCGGGTGGGCTCCGGGAGCGTTGCGCGAGCGCTGGGTGATTTTCGCTTGTACGCGAAAATCAAAAACCCGCGCTCGCGCCGCTTCAGCCCCGTGAGCCGGGCGGAAGTGGGAGTGCGTCGTGCGGAGCGGCGCTCCCACTCCCGCGAGGCTCACGGGGCTATCGCGCGTGCAAAGGCCCGTGTGAAAAGGGCCTGCATCTTGTAGGGCACGGCTTTCAGACCCTTCACCATTTTGGTTGCCCTCCTCTGGACACGATCTAGCTTGTCGATATCCTTCTTGAAATGATGTGACCAGAACTGGACACAGTATTCCAGATGAAGTCTAACTAAAGCAGAATAGAGTGGTAGCATTACTTCCCTTGATCTAGACGCCATACTCTTATTGATGCAACCAAGAATCATGTTGGTTTTCTTGGCTGCCGCATCACACTGCTGACTCATGTTCAGCTTGTGGTCCACCAAGACTCCTAGATCCCTTTCACACGTACTTTTATCCAGCCATATGTCCCCCATCCTATAATTGTGCAACCCATTTTTTCTGCCTAAGTGCATTTCTCTCTGTTGAAATTCATTTTGTTAGCTTTGGCCCAGCTCTCCAATCTGTCAAGGTCATTTTGAATTTTGATCCTTTCAAATGAACGATTGCTTAACAGCAAAATCCAATCAAGCTTTCTACATGAACAGGCAGTATCTGACCAGATGGTCTTGATCATACTTGCTTTTAGAAGGCAGCTTCCATTGTTCATCCCATCTCTAAAGATGGACTTCTCAGAATAAAATGACATAAATAAGCAGGGAGTCAATATGTGTTAGAGGCTACTCACACAGGGGATGGCCATATGTCCTACCTCATAGTAGAGGCCCTGTTAAATTACACAGTTCTAGCACTGTGATTCCACTTTAACTGGCATGGTTGCATCCTCTGAATCCTGGGGTTTGTAGTTTGAGGAAGCACTGGAATGTTCTGGCTGGGAATTCTATTATGTCTCTGATCAAAGTGAAAATCCTAGAATTCCACCCCATTTATAGTGAAATCATAGTATTATCACTGTGTAATGTGCAAGGCCCCTAAGACTTCTCTAATCTCTGTTGAGTGCTCTGTTTAAATGTCAGAAATGACATTCCTCTGTTAAAAGGCTTCTTCTGTTTGAAAGACTGCCCAGTGTAAGCCCATTTTAAATGTTAAGCACCCTAAGAAAGGAGAATAGCACCCCTACAATTGCCCATGATAGCACCTAGACAGTAGAATCAGTAGTTATTTCACTTTGTCACAGTCTTCTCCACTACAGTGAGACGTATTTGCATTTAAATACCAGTGATTAATATGCAGCTACACCTATATGCCAGCATACCTGGTCCTCAGCTGAGTCCTACAGCCCCTTTGGAAATTCCCATAAGTAAGAATGATCTTTTTGAATTTTCCAGCTTCTTGCGTTAAAAACAAGAGACCTACTGGAGAAGAAGAGACAAAGCCATTTCTAGATGTGGGTCAATCCTTGTGCTTAGTAGGCCAGGTTTATATCAGACTATCTAATCAAAGATGAGCATTGAAAGGGGAAATTCAATACTGAGTTAAATAGTGACCTCTTTGACTCACTCTCCTGAACTCCGTTTTCCATTCAGCAGCCTCTCACAATTCTGAACATCACTTGATTGGAGGTGAGATGGGGTGGGGTGTGGGGAGAGTAGAATTGTGAACCATGGTCCCACCATGCATAGGTACTTAATTGACCTCTCTCATTTATTTCCAGACCCTAAATATTTTCCAATATTATCTTTTTTGAGAGAGATGTCCTGTTTTAAGCCTGATCTGTTTCTATCCCACTCCATTCCTATCAATAGTGATTCATTTGCTGGTTTTATATTGCTAGTACAAAAATACATGCATGTGTATGTGTGTGTTCTATTTTGTTCTGCCCTGCCTGAGTATTGGAACAAAGTGATTTTTTTGTTTTTTATTTTTTTTGGTAAGCCTAAGAAAACTTTTTACTTAAATGCATGGAACACTTGGCATTTTTATCAAAGTTTCTCAGATATTTTGGCATTGTTACAAAGCTTGTCTCTTTTTTTTTCAGCTGCGTGGTACAAACGATTGGGATCAATGTGTCACATTTTCACTGCTTACAGTAGGCCCCTCAACATTCTGAAGCAAGCCTTTAGCTTTAATTGGTTCCTTTGTGCTTGAGTATACATTCTCTAATTATGAGACAAATGCAGCTTTGGAACGAGAGAGACTCTGTGGTTTATTGTAGCATGAGCTTTCATAAGCAAGTTTACAAGGCAAGAATTACAGATTATGGGCATGCCAAGAGACACATGAACGAGCATTAATATAGCTACTATGGTAAACAAACAAACAAACAAACAAAAATATACAACTCAACATTTCCTGGAACAAAACGTGAATACTAAATTATTGCTGGGGCACAAAAGAAAGCTAGGATATATAAAATAAAAGGGAAAAAATGGTCTTTTTAAGTGCCTCAGGTGTCTCACAATAATTTTTCAATTGCCCAATGTAATTTTTTGCTTACACCTTACCGATTTCTCAAATTGGTAGATTTCCAATTTACTTCAGCCCAGATCAGGGGTGGGGAAAGTACAACCTATGGGCCACATCAGGCCCTCAAAGCCAGTTCCCAGCATTCCCCAAAATGTCTGAAAGAAATTGATTTTGTTTGATGATGGCCATTTCTGCAATACACTCTTATAGTGCGATTATTCCATTTTCAACATCCTATGGAATCCTGGGGTTTGCAGTTTAGGGAGGGGCTGGTCGGCTCCTCCCTAAACTGCAAACTCCAGGATTCCATAGGACGTTGAAAATGGAATAATCGCGCTCTAAGAGTGTAGTGCAGAAATGGACCAAAATGTCTACTGTTGCCTTCTGGGGTACTGAACAGCAATTTTGTCTTATTTTCCCTAGATTCTTTAGGTCAAGGAACTTCTGGCTGGAATCCCCTTGGGGATTTATGTATGTGTAAATACCAGTTACAGTGCTATGCAGTGAATCCTATCCTATCCCCCTTTCTCCTGCAATCTCCACCTACCAGGAAGCAGCCTCTGTTATAAATGGGGGTCTGTTCCCAAAGAGACCACAGGGGCCATCCAGTCCAACCCCCTGCTCTGCAGGAACACACGTCAAAGCACTTCCAACAGATGACCATCCAAGTCAGCAAGTTGCTTCCTGATCAACAGGGGAACAGATCCACATCAATTGAAGTGACTTCTTCCTGGTAACTGCAGACTGGGGAACCTTTACGGTGCCCACATGATCACTAAACTAGAGGCTGTGTAGGAACTATGAATAAAAAACAGCCATAAGCATGCAACTCTAGCTTATGCATTCATAGCTATCCAACAGGATTTTGGCCCCTTTTTTTAAAATAGGAAATCTTTAAAGTAGGGATGGGCCAACTGAATCCTCAAATTCTGGGTAAGGATTGAGATTCCCGAATCCGAATCCCTGTGCTAAAATAGGCAAACAGAGTCTTTAGAATCTGCCAGCTAAATAGATTGTTGGAGACCTGGATGCCTGAAAACCAGGGAGACCAGGATGCTTGAAAATCAGGGAGACCGGGACACCTGAAAACATGGGAGACCATACATACAAGGGAAGATAGTAAGTAGGTGAGATTTTCCCTTGGAGTAATAATGGCCTTTGCTAACAATTTCAGAAATTACATTTGGGCTTGTATTCTAAGGTATTTAAATTGAACATTTCATATTTAAGTTCAGTATTTGACTGGAAGCTACAGGCTTGAGATTTGAAGAACAGCTGAAACATTCTTAGGCATAGCTCCCTTGCAAAACTCTTTCAGACACAAATCTGGGGTTTGGAGTTTTACAAGTGGTCACAGCCTTCTCTGCCAAACTGTGCTGGTGCATCATCAAACTACAAACCCCAGGATGCCAGAAGGAGCTATGCAAAGAAAAGCCAGTTTTGACCTGGATTAGCTCTCTACTGTAGTATGTGGCCCTGTTTATACAGGCAGGAAAATGTGGGATTAATCCATATTTTCCTGCCTGTGTAGAAAACGGCCTTTATGTCATTTTCAATCTGGGGAGATCCTGAGGAAAAAATGTGACAATTGTTCTGGCCAGATTTCTTCAGAGGGAGGTTTGCCTTTGCCTAGGCTTTTGCTAAGGCTGAGAGTGTGTGCCTTGCCCAAGATTATCCTTCTTTCCCTTGCTTTTTGAACTCTTTTTTCAAAAAGGATTCAAAAGATTCAAAATTCATGAGATTTGTGGATTCCTAGAACCTTCCAGGAATCCGGATCTGGATTCAGAAAATTCTGGATTCATCCCATCCCTACTTAAAAGTAGAGGGGAAATTGACTTCTGGTTGACAAACTTTTCTCCTTTTCCGTCTCCTTCCTTCCTTCCTTCCTTCCTTCCTTCCTTCCTTCCTTCCTTCCTTTCTTTCTTTCTTTCTTTCTTTCTTTCTTTCTTTCTTTCAAGAAGAGCCTCCTCTAGAGATTAAACAAAAAATGGGTGTCAAAAAATATGACAAAATAATCCCTTACACAAGCTAGGGGCCATAGGGGCCATTTTTGAGGCAAAAATATTTTTGAAAGAAAAAAGTTTTTAAAATGTTGGAGACTGGGGGTGCAGCTGTTCAAGGTACCCTAAAGGGTCCTAGTACCTAGTGGTTGTCTATCTCTGACCTGGATGATGGGCAAACATGCCAAACATGCTGAATTAATTTATGAGAGTTCTTGGGACAGAAAACCACCTTCTTCACCCAGAAGCTTTTGGCCTTCATTACAGAAGTGGTTATCTGCTACAGCATATCCTCCAATATTTCACAGGTGAAACCCATGACACATTTGGTCAAGCTACATCAGACTGTGGTTAAGATGACAAAAAGTATTAATGAGGAAGAACACACAAGCTGAGAGAGGCTGCAGCAGTTTGCTTTCCCTGAACCTTCTGGGAAGGACAAGATTCTGCCCCTCCTCTCTTCTGCCCTTGCTGAGTTAATTGAATGCAAACTACTGCACTTTGAATTCAGTTTGCAGCAGCTGAAATAGGCCAAAGACAAAGGGGAAAGTGGGAGGGAGACATAGAAACTAAGATATTTTTAAAGTACAGTAACTGAAAAAGTGGGATGATGCAGTATTAATCCAGATTGCCCCTGCCAAATCATGGCAGTTTGACAGTATGCTGCTGGAAGAAAACATATCTTATAGATCAGAGTAAGGTAAAATCTACCCTATGTGCTGCATGGAACCCACACCACCTGTTTTTGCTGCTTCCACATTATTTTTGTTTTTGTAAGAAAAAATGGAGAATAATGTATGAGCCTTCATGATGTGCCAGTTTTCTTCAGATCACATTGCATGCACCCAGAGCATTCCCCCCCCCCGTTTAATGAAAAAGGGGAAGGGAGACTGAAACTGAAAGTGGACTTCTGGATCCATCCAGTTTCACCAAGAGTGGATGGTGCAGCCCATGGGGCAAATAGGCTCCCAGGCCCTCCAAACATACCCATGCCTGCTGTACATGCTCAGAGCTTCCACTTACAAACACTTTGTCACTTTGCACATTGTACATGCATGTGCTCTTACCAAAAAAAAAAGAAAAGAAAAGAAAAAGAAATTCAAGTGAAGACTCCGTGTGCTGCTACAACTCCGATTCAACCTTGCCTTCACTCAGGAAGCTGCCTCATATGTAATGAAAACATTGGTCAGTCTTGCTTGCAGTGGCTATCTCCAGAGTCTTAGACAGAATCAAAGAATTGGAAGGTATCTCAAGGGCCATCTAGTCCAACCAGGGCAAGAATCTACCACTAAAGCATTCCTGAGAGCTGGGCATTCAATCTCTGATTAAAAATTGCCAAAGAAGGAGGGTCCACCATCTTCTAAAGGAGTTTATTTCACTGTCTGAAAACATTTACTGTCAGGAAGGTCTTGCTAATAATTCCTTTGGTTCATGTCCGATCCCCTGAAAGAGTAGGTAGCAAGTTCACACGATCTTCTACATGACAGCTCTTCAAATACTAAAAAGGACTGACTGTGACAGGAGCCTTACTCCCACCAGGGGGGAATGCCAGAAAATGAAACTAGATGATTTAGAGACTGTGAACCTTCACTTAGTTGGATGACTGATGGCATTTGCTGCTTTGACTCAAGCAGCAAACTGTCATGGAGCAGTCCTGATTATCATGGTGCTTTCATTGCCCAGAGTTCCAAATTCTTGAAACAGACCATAGTAGAAAAAGAGCTGTCTGCTTTGTTAGTGGGGAGGGGGGATTAAACTGTTGGGAAATTGGTGCTGTGGGTTCAATTCCCACATCGGGAGGCTGAACACAAGACTGAGCTTACAATTTTTGCAAGGGGCTTATGGAATTTGTAGACCAAGAGTTTTGCACGTCAAATTACTTCTTAATTTTTTTGTCACTCTGCTTAGTACTTTTCTCCGTGTAGTAAGATGTGTGTATATCTATATATTAAAAATGGCAGTGCACAGCTCCTTTTTAATTACATGCCTCTGAGCGCAAGGTCAGTAAAGAGCATCCCTAACACAGCAACTCTTCTGGAATTCAATTACTAGATCATTTTATTTATGCCAGATCTTCTTTATTCAGTGGACAAAAAGGCTGATGCATCCAAGAAAAGGATTTAAGAGGCATAAATCTGAGCATTCCCAACTCCCTGGTGCTTGAGTGTTTAAATGAAATGATACATATAATAGCTCTTCTGTCTGTAATTATATATTTACCTAGACAATAGCAGAACTCTGTTTTGTTAACTCCTCCATGTGTCAGCAGCTTGTAATGTGCTAATTAAAGTGTGTCAGAATGTTGTTGCTGTTGTTGGTAGCCAGGAGAAAAGTCCCGGGAAAGAGGATCCATGTCACATATCAAAGGAAGATCAAACATTTCATCTGTTTGCTTTACAAAATACATTGCTTGCTACGTAAAAGCCCCATTTCTTCAAAGGGTCTCATACTTACTGTCTCAGCAGAAATCAGGAGTTGTTTGTAGAAAATTAACAATGGACAGATTCAAAAAGCAGGACTCCAAACTATGGACTAAAGTGCATCCAGGGCCTGAGTATAGTGGGAGTACTGCACTTATTCCCCACTGTGATTGTCCCTTTCCTTATGTCCTTCATAGTCAAAGTCTAATGCTACAAGGGGAATTATCCAGGCCTGGGTGGTTAATCTAGCACAGTCTTCCCATTCTAACTTGGATCTATTGTGCAATTCTAAATGGGATCACAGGATGTGTGAAGTGGCAGATCCTCCATCAGTTATAAAACCTTGGCCATTTCCGCACTACACTGTTATAGTGCTACTATTCCACTTTCAACATCCTATGAAATCCTGAGGTTTGCAGCTTCGGGAGGGGAATTTAGAATTCTCAGCCAAAGAGCTCTTTGGCATCAGTAAATTACAACCTCCAGAATTCCACAGGATGTTGAAAGTGGAAAAATAGCACTGTAACAGTGTAGTGCAGAAATGGCCCTTATCTCCTATCATTCTTCATCCTACAGTGTTTTGTGTGTTTATCCCTTCCTCCATCCCACCCCACAATTAGGTTTATGTGGCAGGAGGGCGGCAACACTGGGTCTTCCTTGCAAATGAAGGAACTTTGGATTCAACTGATCCAAAGATGTCTCCATCCTACTTCTGCCGCATCCAATCCTAGCGGCCAATTTGGTTTTTTTCATAGTGGTCAATTTGGTTTTTTTCATGAATTTACATGATGGAATTGTTGGGAGATAATAGAAAACACACAACCCTTCTATTCATTCATGAGTACAAGGGGATGGGGGAGCACAGTGATGAGGGGGCCCTCCAAAGGCTTCATGAGATCAATGTGATCCCCCAACCCTCGGTGGTTGTGCACTCTGATCTACAGCCAGTTAGTCCAAACTAGACAAGACCCACTGAATCAATGGGACTTAAATGAGAAGGGACTTAGGCTGTTTCTGCATGATGCCACTATCCCACAACAGTAGCCAGTTGTTTCCAGTCGAGGACTTGTGCTACTACGTGACTCTGTCACTATCCAGCTGCTATCCCATCCCCAAGTTTTGCAAAACCGCCTTATACCATTTCTAGAAAAAATCCATTAAGAGCTCCTATAGTGCTTCAAACCTGTCAGCCAGCTCAGTGTAGTAATGTAATAGTGCTTGATAGTGCTTCCTGTCCTCCTGTATCCAAGAGTGGGCAGTGTGTGGATGTACCCAGCTTGTCCCTCCTTCAGCTACTCCCATGGTGTGGCAATTTCAGAATTTATCACCTCTTCATGTTTATTTTAAATTTCTCCTTCAAGTTAAAACTCTATATTTTTAAAAGACATTTTTAACCATTATAGTGCAAGAGCATACTGGTGTGTCATGCTGTTACAACATTGCTGCACTAGTATGGCTTCCTAAAAAAGAAAAAAAAAATCCAATCAGTTGGGGTGGTGGGGCAGAATGAAGACAGGGAAAGGAAGTGGCCAAGGATGCTGTAGTGTGGAAGAAACACCAGTGGCGAAAGCACTATTCATTTGCCTTAAGGATGCGAAAGAAAGCATTTCTAACCTGCTACTATTGTGCGAATGGCAATGCTGGGATTGTAATGGAAGAATGCCCTAAGGGGGTATGGTGCAGAAAGGGCCTTATACAATTTCCATTGCTTCATTGCTTCTGCTGAAGCTGGAACAAACAACTATACTTGGGCACAGAGAACTTTTCACATTGCAGATTCTTACTCCTGTCCTGGTTTAGTTCAAAATGCTGTCCAGCCCAACATAAAATGATTTAGGCTGAGAAAAGTACGGGAATTAGTGGACTTTCTTGGGCATTGTTCTTCCTTCTTGTGCTTGTGGCTCCAAGGGGAATAACCTTCACCAAGTGGGCCATTTTTGTTGTTCATTTTAGAAGTAATAATACGGTAATGGCTTGTAAATGAAATACCACTCCCCTATTGAAACCATTCTCAGCAAGTCTGCCCTCCCCTGTGGGAGATTCATGTGCATCCAATTGCTGCTAAATCTTGGTGAATATGCTTTTAATAAAGCCTGAGTAATATTTAATGCTTAAAGAGTAACAACTACTGAAACCCAGAGCCAAGCCTGCAGATTAATACAATCAAGTTCTGAAAACTGCACCAAGGCATTTATTTCTTTGCAGCTGAAAGGACTCCACCCAGGATTTAATCTGAGGCCTGTGGTTCATCAGAGAAGAGCCTGGGATCAGCCTTGGAACTTGTGAAACAAAAGATCTGGAAAAGCCTTGCTATGAAACTCTGGCTTCTAGATAGCCAAGTGCCCTCTGTCTGTGGCCCACTGCACTGCTGTATTGGTCACCAGGGGACATCTCTCAGCGACCCTCTAGACAGAATGTATTGAACTGGATCAGCCTTGGAAAAGTGATCCAAACTGCCACAGCTTCTAACAAGATCTAGTCAAAAGGAATTCATCAAACCTCTGCATTCAAGAACTTCACTTCCATTTAGCTTTTGGTTCTGCCACCTTCCTGCGCTTCTTAGAAGTAACTCACTCCAAAGAAACAGCTGTTGTTGTTGTTGTTGTTGTTTGTTGTTCTTGTTATTTGCTTTCAACTAATTTATCACTTAGGGTGATCCAAATGTGAACTTATCATGGGGTTTTCCCTTGCCTTCCTCTGAGGCTGAGAGACTGTGACTTGCCCAAGGTTACCCAGTAGGTTTCCATGGCTGAGCGGAGATTCAGACCCTGGTCTCCCGGTGTCCTAGTCTGACACTTAAACCACTACATCATGCTACTTGAAATTTAATTTCTTCCTCCAGTAATGAAGCTGTAATGAAGCTCCAGCACATGAAATTGTGACATAATAAGATATAACTTAATTCATTAGCAAGACATCTGTAACTTTCAGTAACATTTATAGTTACAGGTAGTGTAGACTAACTAAATGGTAGAAGAGAAGCAATCACATTCTTAGATATTGTCTTGGGTTTAGTTGTAGGTGCTGAAATGACAGTGACGTCCATACGGCAGAGTGTGCTTTTTAACCACAAGCCACCAGCTTGTAATATTCATTTTTTTTAACAAACAAAAATGATTAAATATAGTTTTGAGAAACAGGAACATATAGAGTTATTTTCTAAAAATTAACTACAAAAGTAGCCAATGGGGGTGTTCCTTACAACTATAACAGTAATCAGATACTGTTTGAGAGTAGGGGTCATTTCACAGTACACAGTTAGGCCCTTTTCACACGCGGGCGGAGAAACGGGGGAAGTCACGCTAAAACGGGGCTTACCTCACTCCGTTGTGGCATGGAGCAGTGCAAGTTCGCTGCTCCACACTCGTCGGGCGTTCTGCAGCGTCTGCAGTGTCGGGCAGCGCCCAAAATGGCGGCTTTCAACTGGCAGAGGCTTTCCACCAAACGGAGAACCTCGCCAGCCAGAAATCCCGCCCCCGCCCGATCTGCAGGCATGCCCTTGCGTGCACCTGCAAATCCACACAGGCGCTGCAACGGGGCTGGACAGGGCTGCACGTCCTGCGCTTTTTGAAAACCACTTGAAAAGTGGTTTTCAAAAGCACGCGGCGCCAGCACTTCCGGTCGCCCTAGTGTGGATTGGGGTGTGGAACTACACAAAAGTAGTCCACCCCAATCCATGTTATGGTGTAGACGACCTCCGTCAGAGGTCGCTGTACACCATTTTTTTAACCCCTTGTGAAAAAGGCCATAGAGCACTGTGATTCCACTTTGGCTGACATGACTGCATCTTGTGAAATCCTAGGATTTGGAAGTTAGGAAGGGTAATTTAGAATTGTCAGCCAGAGCACCTCACCAAACTACAAACCCCAGGATTCCATGGGATACAGGCTTGATAGTTTAAGTAGAAGCTTAATACTATAATAGCACGTCGTATGAAAGGTTTTCAGCGCAATGGCCAAACTGCTTCTAGTTAATTATGTGGGTGTGCTGTCAGAGTCCAAAGGGGGCAAAGCCACTGCTATTGCTAATATCTCCTTCCTGCTGGAAAGTGTTTTCCTGAACTATATTCTTTTGAGATGCATGGCAATGAAGAACAGGGATTTCTTTTTTCTGTTCCAGAAACAGATCCTGAATGCTTTGGGGTTTCTTTTTTCCACTTAGTAATGTCTATGCATGTAATTAAAACATATGCCAAATTTTGACTTCCTAGCACATCTTAAAGGTGGTTACAATTTAAATATATTATCTGCCATTCAGTACTGCAGCTACAGTTTTGTAGCTTAGAGTTATGGAGCTGTAACTGCTCTGTCTTCAGTTAAGACTATATAGTTTTACTGTAAAACTAACTTAAATGCTCCCCCCGCCCCCCGGAGTCTGCTTTAACAGCCAGCAGCCTGACTGGGTGAAGGAGATCATTCAACTTCTTATGGAGAAGTGAGAAGCAAGGAGTCTGTTTCCAACCCCCTCCTATCAGTGAGTGAGAGTGTAGTTGCAAACACCCAATTAATGATTAGTCAATAACACCTGGATCATAACAACAGGGTTCTTTTTATTTCATTTGTGCAAGCAGGGAGTAGCTGTGCTCATGCACTCAAGATAAACCACTCCAAAGAAACAGCTGCACACAGGCAGCTATATACCCTGCTGAGCATGACTACAGAAGAAGAAGAAAAAAGCTAGTTAATTGGTCAACCCAAATACATTTGTATAGGAACTATGGCCCTTTTTGCATGGCATTTTTGATGCAAAAGGGCCCCTCGAGTGTTGTACACATGTTAGGAGCGGTCCACACAACACACTCACATTTGCGTGATGCTCCAGGGCCTGGCAGGGACTGCTCACGCATTTTTTCATTTTCAGCTTTAAGCCAAAAATGGTGCACGGTCGCACATTGCTCCGGGGCCCTGTGCGCACTTACCTTGCATGTGGAGCCTTGGGAGCTGGGCCAGTTGCGCTTCCTGTCCAGTGCAGCCTGGGAAAGTCCCAGGCTGCACTGCAAAAGGAAGAGGTGGGGCTCTCGTGCAAGCAAGAAGCTTGTGCAGAGCCGAAGGACCCCGGACACAAGAGCCTCTCTCTGAAGGCTGCTCGCACAAGCACTGCACCCCAGCACCGAGAAAAGGTGAGTTGTGGAAATGGCCTCATGTCATGAATACATTATTATGTCAGGATTCAAACATTGCACATGTCCATAGGGGTGGTCTCAAATTATAATACCAGACCCCACCTTGGGAGTGTAAAAGTTAATATTCTAATAAGCTAAAGGTATCTAAAGTTCATGGCTAACTGCACCCCCCCTCCCCTCAATCTGGTTTCAACCATTTCTTGATTACAAAGTTGCAAAGCTGACCATATTCCAGACAACTTGCACCTGCACATCTATCTGAGACCTACAGACAGTGGTGGAGCTTGGAGTGTGTGGAGGGGGGCAGGCAAAGGACGTGGCTACTGCGTAGGGGGTGTGGCTATGGTGCATGGGGGCGTGGCCATGGTGTGAGGGACAGGGCTACAGTGTGCAGGGGCATGGCTACAAGCCACCCCCCTCCCAAATTGCCGCTCAGGGTGAACCACCCTTATCGCCCCCCCCATCCCTATGCAACTGCCTACAGACTTCCATTGTTCTCAGTGTTGTTATCCACACTGGCAAGAAAGCATTTCAAAAACCTTCATGGCTGACTTCTCAGATCTTAGAATGTACAATAGTACATTTTTCTTTTAACTACAAGGATTAAAATAACCTCAAGGCTGGACTTTACTTAGCATAACTTTTAACACTGCATGTCCAGTCTTGCTTTAACTGCAACTTAACAGATTTCCCATCACAAAATCTATATTTTTGTTTCATGCCTTCAAGAGGTGCTGCAACAAGGACTTGCAACAGGGCTTCTGGTTTTGATTATTGTAGTATTGTAGATTATTGTAGTCAGCGGTAGGAGGGGGTTGGAAACTTCATCCTTTTTGCACTCTGGTTAGCAGCTGAACAGACCTCTTTTGCCCAGTCTGAGTGCTGGCTGTTAAGGTGTGTTGGGTGTGTGTGTGTGGTCAGGCCAGCAGACTTCCAGAAAGAAAGAAAAAGTCCCTGCAAGTATCAGGACTTTCTCATCCTTCTTTGTTTCCATTTCACCTGCATATTTATGGTTTTACATCCAAATTCTTCCTTGAAATAGCCTGGGATTCTCTCACTTTCTTCTCCCTTGTGTTTTTCTTCCTTCTCTTCCCACTGATCATATGTCACAACTAAACTCAGGCAACATTTCAGAAACTGACTTTCATGAATCTCCACTGAACTCCTTTAATTATTATTCAGGAGTTAACCGTCAAAATGTTAAAGTTCTTTAGCAGTATTACACTAGATAAGCACTGGGATCATTTTCTTTTATTGCTAACATTCCTCTTTCCCTCACTTGATCTCTCTTGAATCTGGATAGTGCAAAGGGTCACTGTGCTTCTTGGTGGTGCCCATCTTAACTAGTTCCAATATAACACAAACAGACAGACTTGGAGAAGTATATTTAATTTTGGGAAATAGTGGGTTAATTTAAACCAACCTGGGGAGTGGGAATGAGAAGTCATTGATAATGCCACGAGTTCACTGGGAATACTTTGGGATGGGAGAACTTTTGGGAATGTCCTCCCTCTTCAATTGAAAAAGACAGGAACAAAAACAGAGACATTCTGTTTTTTCTAGTGCATCTGGATGGGCCAAGTTATGCATACGTGAATAAATAGCCACTGCACAATATCAGTGATCATTAGTCACCAGCAGGGGAAGCTTTCATTCTCTCTCAAATGCCTTTCATACTCATTGTATCTTTGGCCCAGTTTAAATATGATGCTGACACACATTTGCACCCACCCTCCTTTATCTTGGCAGATACTTCTGGTTGTCATCTTTATGCTCGAAAGTACCTACCTTGTGGGCCAGCCTATTTCATGCAGTGTTTACATGAGAGATGTGTCCCCCCAGGGTGGCCCTTTGGGGTTCACAAAGACTATCTGTAATTCCACTGCTTCCTCACCCCCCAAAAAAGCCAGAAACACGAAACAGAAGTGACCAGACACAGCATACCCTTCCAAAATTTCACAGATCAAAATCAGGACACATGGGGCCAAGCCACATCACAGTGTGCTCAAGATGACAAAACTTGTTAATGAGGAAGAGCACACAAGCTGGGAGACGCTGGGGCAGTTTGATTCTGCCTGAGCCTGCTGAGAAGGGCAAGACTCCACCCACTTCCCTCATTTGTCCCCACTGAGGCCCTTATCACAGAACAGTGCCATCCCAGCATGGGGACGCATTGCTGCCGGTCTGCGATGTGTGCCATTGCACAATGTCATTGTGTTCCTGCTGCTATTGAATCCCCAGCCATCGCGAAAAAAATCTGCTAATGGCCTCCCTTCTTGCAATGATCCCGTCAGCTGCATGTGTGTGGGAAGGACAGAAGCGCTATCAAGTACTTCCTTCCTCAGTACAGTGCAGGAAGAGGCCAGCTGCATTGCAGAAGGCAGCAGTGTGTCCTGAATACTACACATCCACCAGGAGCCAACTGGTGTGCTGGGAAGCATTCAAGTCCTGATTCCATCTTGGCAATGGTATTGCCGGGATCACAATGGGATGATGTGGTATCGCAGCACAGTGCAGTGAGGGCCTGACTTAATTGAAAGTAACTGATTTTTGTACTTTGAAATCAGTTTGCAACAATTGAAATAAGCTGAGGACAAAGAGGGAACATGGGAGAAGGAAACTGTGACATTTGAAAAAAGCAGATGGAAAAGTGGATGTATAGTATATTACCTGTGACTCTTCCTGCCAGACTGGGACAGTTGTAGTGTGTAGCATAGGTCAGCACATAAGGTAAAATACTTTTAAAATATTCTGGTAGCTTTAGAATTGGGCCGGGCAATTGCAATAGATCTGGAGGTCAACTTTCAGCCCTTTTGGGGTCCACATAGACTGCCCAAAATGCCAAGAAAGAAAGAAAAGAAGAAACTCCAAATTCCGAAACATAAAACAGAAGCTGATACTGAAAAGTATCACAGTCCTGTTTTGATTCAGTAGTTATACACATGGCTATCTCAGTCAAATCACCAGTAAGGAATCTTTTTTCGGTGCTAGAACTAAACTTGCTCTCAGTGAAGCATGTCAAGAATCACATGCCAGCATTGTGCAGAAAAGAAACACAAAGTCCCAGAAGTTCTAAAGAAAGGGCAGAGACCTGAGTCACACATCTCCCCACCCCCCTGCTCCAAGCCATCCCAAATGACCTCAAATACTGAATAGTGTCTTCTAGGGGCATGGAAAGGCAATTTCTATTCTCTGACTGATTTAGGCCTATAAGAGCCATTTTTCAAATCTCAAAGTGCTTGGTCAGTCACATCCAATTTTGGAAAAAAAAATCCCACAGCTTCAAATCTCCTGGAGGGGGTACAATAGAGTAAAACACTCTACTGTGCCCCTGAAGGACACTATTGGTTAGCTTTGGCCACCTCTGTGTGTATGTGTTTGCATGTATAGGGTGCCTCCCTCTGATCTAGGTTGAAATATTTACATAGCTAGTACGATAGGTTCGGGAGCAGCAGGGAGAAAGGGAGCTTTTCTTTCTCCTTCTTCCAGTGGAAACTTCCGCTGTATCAGAGTGTCTTCTGTAAACAAAATGGAGCCAAACACATAAACCAGATTTCAGTGTGATGGAAAGACTCAGGAACTGGATAAAGACTGGGTGCTTTTTTGTGTGTTTATGAAGAAAAGAAAGCAAAACTGTGCTCTGGATGAAGATATGAGAGATGTAAATGACAAACTTAGGCAACCTGGTGAAGACATGTTTCTTTAGTCAACTCCCCTTTAAAATATTTCAGTCAATGCTGCATGAACATTCCATTTCTATCTTGATATGTGCCAGCATTCCTGCAGGCAAAGGTTTTGAACCCAACCACAAGACTCTTTGAATACATATTTAGCATCTGCATGTTAAACATAAAAAAGAGGACTTTCTAAAGAATTCTACGGCCTTTTTCAAATTGCTGAACCCTGTTGTTATAAAGGTTCTCTTAATTATGCTATGCTTAATCCTTTTCTCCCATTGAGCCATTTCAGCTACAGTTCTCAAGATAATGCTGAGAAAAAGGAATGAGGGTAAACCAGGGTACAGTTGCAACAATCTCAACTATTGGTCCCAAGGGACCTTGAAAACAGGTATTGCAGTCTAAATCAAGTTCCCTTGAGAACTGTGTAAGTACTTCATTGAAGTAATGAAGTGTAAGTACTAATGTAAGTACTCCATTAAACTACAAAATATCTGGATTCCATAGGTTGGAGCCATGCCAGTTAAAGTGTCACCAAATTGATATAGATGTGTAGTGCAGATCTTGGATGCAAACATGTGCTGAGCCATGGTTTTTACTAGATTGGTATATCTTTTCCTGCCTGATCTACCTTGAAAAACATTATGGCACTAAAATGGCATGTCCTCTTGTAGATCACTTAAGACCTTTGTAGCTTGGGTATACTCCAAGTCTCCTTAGTCTACATTCTGTCTACAAGACCACACCTGCTGACTCATTAATGTACTGTATTACAGAGATGTAAGACAAGAAAAACTTTTATAAAACACTATATATTTATAATTTGTATTTAAAAAATAGCAACCTGAATTAGTGGCTTCACAGAAAGGTTAAGAAAAAATCTTGAGAATCACTGTACTATTGGAGAAAAATCTTTGAATCTCCAAGTTGATTTATTCAAAGTGGATCACATGCCGTAGTCATTGGGTACCATCTGAGGCTTATTAAATTTTCAGATCTGACACTGGTTACAAGCCTGAAATTATACTGGTTGGTAGGGTGTCCCATTTACAGTGCCAAAGAAGAGCAAATCTGTCCCAAACTCTGTTCTCTCGATGGTACCCAGAACAGCATACACTTAGGCCCTTTCCACACCTTATGTGGCTATGGAGAATCCGGTGTGGATCCCAGCATCGGCTCTGCTGGGAGGGGAGCACAACAGAAGCTCTCCCCTCTGCACCGGCTGCCTCTGTGTTCCAGGAAGTGTGATAGCCATGCCTCTTCCTGACGCAGCACAGCTGCATAGTTTCCCAGGCTGCACTGGGGCAGGAAGTGCAACCATTGTGCTTCCAGGGCCTCTGCAGACAAGGTAAATCAGCAATGGTGGTGCAGTTGCCGGTCATTGGCAAGGAAAACCCATCAATGATTTGTGGCGTGATCATGCTGCCAGGGGACAGGAGGAGAATGGGACCATGAGGATGTCTTGCATAAGTGTTGTCACGGTCCCGTCCTTCTCCCATTCCTATGGCAGATTGGGAGGGTGTAGCAGAAAGGGCCTTAATTGGAACCATATTGAGGCAATGAAACTTCATCTATGACAAAACAATTTTAATAAACAACTGAAATACAACCCACCATTTCTAAAAACAGTAAGAAAAAACAGTAAGAAAATACAATCAGTACTTAAACCAAAGCAAAATTTGGAGGAAAAAAGAAAATATATTGTACACTAAAACTAACAATAATAAAACATTGTACATCAAAAGCCTATCAGACACATCTGTAGATGTTATATACAATGGGCCTTTGGTATCCACTAGGGTTTGGTTCCAGACCCCTAGTGGATACCAAAATGTGTGGATGCTCAAGTCCCATTATGTGCAATACTGTAGTAAAATGGCATCTTTATATAAATGGCAAGATTAAAGTTTGTTTTGTGGAATCATCATCATCATTTTGGAATATTTTCAAGCTGCGGTTGGTTGAATCCATGGATAAAGAATCTGTAGATATGGAGGGCTGGCTGCATTCAAAGCCTGTCAAAATAAGAATGAAAAACATATATATGGGAAGGCTTATCTCTGACAGGTGAGTTCTGTCTATTCAGGGTGGACAGACATTAGGCTTGTAGCTGCTGTTGTTCTTCACTCCCAAAGGCTGAGGTCTGCAAGCCTTGAAGGTCCAGGTACAAAATAGGGGCTTACAAAGGCAGACAATGTATTTCTATAGTATACATTTGAGATCCGGCATAGCGTAGTGATCTGAATGTTGGACTAGGACTTCAGGAGATCAGGGTTGCAGGTGGAAATCCCTATCATGGAAACCTGTTGGGTGACCTTGGGCAAATTATACTCTCCCAGCCTCAGAAAAAGACAATGGGAAACCTCCTCGCAATAAATCTTTGCAAGAAAACTCTAGGAGAGGGTCAACTTAAGTTGGAGTTGACTTGATGGCATATTATACAATTATAACTGGTTGCACACAGAAGAAGATCAGGCCCCAGCTAAATAAACGCTGGATCATGTTCTGCATTTTCTATTGATGCCTCCATCCTATGGAATTCTTGGATCTGTAGTGAGGTACTTAGAATTCATCACTAGAGAGTTCTAGTACAGTGCCTTCTGCTGAACTACTGTACTAGTATTTCATCAAACTATGCATCCCAAGCTTCTGTACAATGGCTCCATGACAGTTAAAATGATATCAGACAGGTATAATGATGTTGTGCAGATATGTAAGGTGTTACTAACCTGAGCAAAGTCCAGCACAGAAGCTCATTTTTAGAACTAGAGCGTCAACATCTTTTGTGCACATATCCTAATTTTTATCAGGACTTCTTGCTTTCAACAGCATTCTTTAGGATGGAGAAATAGACTTTCATTGCTGGTCCTGTTAAAATATGGCTAATGTTCAGAGTTAAATCAGCATGTCTTTGGTTGCCTTCAAGTTGTTTCCATCTTATGGTCACCCTAAGGCAAACTGGTCATGGGGTTTTCTTGGCAAAATTTGTTCAGAGGGGGTCTGCCTTTGGCTTCCTCTGAAGCTGAGAGCATATGGCTTGCCCAAGGTTACCCAGTGAGTTTCCATGACTTAGCAGAGATTCAAACTCTGGTCTTCCGGAGTCCTAGTCCAGCACTACATCATGCATACCCACCCACATGTTACAGATGAAAACCAGGCTTATGTGTGGCCAAACAATATTGAAATCTGGTCAAGATGTTAAAAATTATTAATGAGAAAGAACACATGAGCTAGGAAAGGCTGTTGCAGTTTGCTTTTGCCTGAGTCTACAAGGAGAGGCAAGATTGTATCCCCTCCTCTCCTCTCCCACCAGCTGAGTTGATTGAGTGCAAACTATTGCCAGAATCCTATTGGGGCCTTCACCTTTGTAAGTGGGCTTACGTCTGTGGGAAATAGAATTGTGCAGTTGCTTAACATCTATATCCAGCAGAACACTGTTGTTACATTACTACATAGTGGAGCCAGCAAAGTAGTTTACTGAGGGCAAAGAGCTCTGTGGCTGAGAATTCCAAATGTCCCACCCCAAACTGCAAACCCCAGGATTCCATAGGATGTTGAAAGTGGAATAATAGCACTATAACAGTGTAGTGCGGAAATGGCCTAAGTTTGTAGAAATTGACTGAGGACAAAGAGGGAAAATGGGAGGAGGGGAAAGAAACTGGGACATTTAAAAAGGGGCAGAAAAAAGTGAGATGGCATAGGATTAATTGGGACTTTTCCTGGTAGACTAGGGCAGTTAGCAGGTATGTATCAGTAGATCTGGATCTAACATCCACTGCTGTGTATGATGGGATCTTGTTGTGGCTCTTGGCATTGTGGAACAACAGTCAACCATGTGACCACAATTACATGGAAACTGATGTGGTACAGCACAGACACAGACCACACTTTGTAAGCACTTTAACTGTCATGGCGATATCCAATGGAATCCTGGAATTTGGTGAGGCACTAGAGCTCTCTGGTAGCTAAATACTTAACAAAACTACAGATTACAGGATTCTCAGAGTGGAGTCATGACAGTTAACGCAGTATGAAAGTGCTATGATTAGGTAATGTGAATGAGATTACCCATTTCATTGAGGACTAATGGCTAAACTGAATTTTATGCACAATTTAAGAGGACTTTTCTTTTTTTACAGCGACGTATGCGCACACAATCTTGATCCAGTCAAGACTGTCACACATAGGTGGCAGAGGTTTAGATCTTATAGCACCAGTTGATTGGAGTATTTTAGACAAATGGTGGGAATCCCATTGCCCTCCAGATGTCATTGAACTACAACTCCTACTGTTCTTTGTTGTTAGTTTTGCTGGCAAGAGCTGATGGGAGTTGCAGCCCAATAATATTTAAAGTGCCATAGGATTCCCACCCATTTTAGTTCCTGCTGATGGGGGTGGGTGGGGATGGGAACAGTTCTGAAACTTGTTAGAACCTGGATTGGAATTTACCTGTATGCAGAAACAAAAATGATCCTAAACTTCATGCTATGTGTTTGTGGACGGGTGTAGTTTACATTGAGCCTCTGACATAATTACAGGGAGTGGGAGCAAAGGGAAATGCTCACAGAAGGGGAGCACGTGCTGTCAGATGGGGCTGTCTTATTGTTTTAAAGAATGGATTTCACACAGGCCAGATGTTAAAATAATCTTCATTCCCTGTGCCCTCTCCCCAGTTTTTAATTGATCTCAGCATTTGCTTGAGCGTTCCATGAAAGGACTGGAGGCCTCTTCCCGTATTAATGAATCCCAGAGCAGTCCTTTCATTCCTGCAGCTGGAGATCATTACCAACTGTTATGGTTTCTTAATCAGCAAACCCCTCTTGGTGCATCTCCCCCACATCTAAAGGGGGAATGGTGTCGCTGTTTTGCCTTTATCTCTTTCCCTTTTTTTACTTCCTCCTCCACAGAGACCCATGGTTTCTACTCTGCCTTTGACCCTTGACTGAATCTCATTCTGTTTTCCTATCATTGTTCAACCCATTTGTTCCAGTACACCTTATGCCACCTTTGCTTCAGGGTGTGCTTGGAGCAATACACCCCTGAGATTGGCCTAATAATCCTTGCTTTTGTCCCTTGATTATTGGTTTTTATATCATTCTGTTCCTAGGTTTCTCACTATCCTAACCTCCATACAACCTCTGATTTGTTTATGAACTGAAGAAGTGATTTGGGAGGCTTAAAAGCCTGGAAGTTTTCAATCTGTATGAGTGTCTTTGTTTTGGCAAGAGGCTTAAGACAAAAATAGCATATCAGGTGTACCTTTGCCTAAATGACATGACTGTGAAAGTTGGACTTCATGGAGTATCTGAACACTATGCTATGAGCTGCTTTGAGTCCCAAATGAGAGAAAAGTGGGATATTAAATAAACAAATAATGAAATAAAATGAAATAAACCTGTTCTCTCTCTGAGGCCATTTCTGTACTGCACTGTTATAGTGCTATTATTCTACTTTCAACTTCCCATCTAATCCTGGGGTTTGCAGTTTAGGGAGAGGTGTTTAGAATTCTCAGCCAGAGAGCTCTTTGGCCTCAGTAAACTGCAAACTCCAGAACTCCACAGGATGTTGAAAGTGGAATAATAGCACTATAACAGTGTAGTGCAGAAATGGCCTGAGTGAATTATTCTACGACTATTCAAAGACATTGTCCTATCAATCTGTATCAGTCTACAAAGGGTCCTTGTAACATGAATAGGAACTCAGATAGAAAGGGCTGGGAGAGACTTCCTGAACCTGAGATCTTAGAGAGTGTCTTCCAATAGATTGTACATCAGCATTCATGTGGATGGCCTATGGGGACTCTACTAGGCTGGCCACATATCCTGTTTACACAAGATGGTTTTTGGAAGGCTTGTCAGAGGAGGAGTGAAGGGCTGTGATCAGTGGTGGAGGTTGGAGTGCATGGGGGGGGTGGCCACAGTGCATGAGGGCATGGCCACAGTGCATAGAGTGGGGCTATTGTGTGAGGGGGCGAGGCTACGCCATGCAGAGGCATAGCTATGAGCTGGGATGCCCCCCAAAAATTGCCACCCGGGGCAAACTATCCTCATCACCCCCCATCCCCACACAACTACCTGTGATATGGAGTATGCTTTTTGCATGGAAGGGTTAAGAATGCATGCAGCTGGTTAGACAAGGTTTTAAAACCAAACCAAGGAAACATTTCTTTTTTGGACCATAACTCTTAAGATGTCTCAGATATGATAAATATTCTGGCTGGAGAATTCTGGGATCTGCAGTCTAAAGAAAATATCTTTTTGCCAAACTCTGGTTTAAAGCTTTGGACTAAGACACTGGGAGACCAAGGTCTGAATCCCTCACTTGGTCATGGAAACCTATGGGGTGACCCTGGGCAAACCACACCCTGCCAGCCTCAAAGGAAGGTGAGGGCAAACCTCTTTGGAACAAATTCTGCCAAGAAAACTCTGTGATATGTTCATGTTAGGGTCACCATAAATCAGAAATGACTTGAAAGCGCAAACAACAACAAATCCACTTGTAGGGTGACACCTAAGTTGCTGGGTACATTTAACTTGGAGAAGAGATGACTGAGTGAGAAGTGATATGATAGCCATCTTTCACTAACTGAAAGGATGTCATGCAGAAGATGGAGCAAGCTTATTTTCTTCTGTTCCAGAAGCTAGAACATCAACCAATGAATTCAAATTCCAAGAAAAGAGAATACATCTAAATATTAGAAAGAACTTCTTTATTGCAAAGGCTGTTTGAGAAGGGAATACGCTGCCTTAGAGGATGATGGATTCTAGTTTTAGATGTGTGTGTGTCTTTAAAGACAATTTGCGTGCAAATCTTTTAGGATTGCTTTAGTTGTGTATTTCTGCATGACAGGGTAGCCCGTGTGATTCCTTCCAAGTGCTTTATTATGTTATTTCATTATTTATCTCTCAGTAGAGAGTTTTATGAGGCAATCTCCCCCCATCAATGTTCATGCTTTGTCACTTCTAGTTTTCTTGACTAGTCACCTCTCTTTCTCTAAACAGTCTCTACATGATTTTGTTTCCCAGCTCAGAAAGATCCTTCATTGTCTGATAAAAGCCTTTTACAACAAATAATTGAACATAGGAATATCTCTTTCATAATAGTTTTATTGGATGTAATGTGTAATGAAGTCTTCTTCTTCCAAGTTTATGTCTTCCAAGTAAACATGTTTTGAATTGAGGCATGAGTGTCCAGTGAGAATCACTGATTTTTTCCAATCTCATGTCCAAAACTCTTTGCCATATCACACTGAGATGACTATTTGTGCCAGTGGTCAGCTATGCTGCAGATGATCCAGAGATAGATAAAAATTGATTTCTTCACACGTACACATGGTAGCTGCCCCATGCTTTGGGTTAGAATAACAAGCAACCTTCTGCCTGCACTTAGCTAGCCCCATGGCTCCTGCCAATGAATTCCTCAACCCACAGTTGAGCAGCCTGATTCAATGTCCATATCAGTCCCATCTCCATACACCCTCATGATAGCAAAAGAGCAGCACTGTTGTTCCTGGTTCCATCTAATCAACAAAAGGCTATAAAACAAGCTGCTATTGATTCCACAATGGAAAAGAGCTTTGTGCAATTGAGCAAATCCATGCAGGAGCCAGAAGTCTGGCAGAGGAGTAAGGTAAAAGACCATAACCTGCAGAAGGGGATAGGATACATTTTATCTTACGAGCTTTCACTTCAAGTACAGCCACTTTAGAGTCAAACTGCAGCCTTTGTTTTGTAGAGTTCTACTGTCCTCTTCCTTTTTAATAGGCAAAGTGCCCCTTCTTAATAAAAATGGAACGAAAAAAGGGAGGGAATATCAAATGATACAAAAATGTAGGGAACTGTTCACAATTAGTCTTCAGCACAGTGTGCTGGTGCAAATGAAAATGCATGCAGCCATTTCAACGTGAATGAGGAAGGTTGAGCTATTCTATCAAGATGTTCATCAAAACATGGAGAGAATAGCATTGTTAATTGAGTTCATGCTTCCTCTGACAAATATTCACACCGCCACAGGCAATCTGCTTCATACTTTGGGCAACAGAAATTTAACAGGAAGGGCAGAATTAAGCTCAGCTGTATGAAAACCTAATGGCAGTAAACTTAACTGAAGATCAGATGCCAGTTGATAGAAGGATTTGTTCTGTATACGATGAAATTCTACCTCTTTTACTGTTAATTGCATACACATTGCTCTCAGCCTGTTGAACTGGTTCCTATGATTCATGCTATTTGGTTGCCCACTTGACATTTCCAAACCCACCCTTACAAAAACAGCATTTTAGAAGTCTCCTTTTGGGTTGGGGAGATGTGTTTTGAGTCAATGATAAATCTTTCATGGTTTATGGAAAGGTCAAAGCAGTAAAGACAAATTGTTTTTAAGAAAAATATATGCTTATTTTATTAACACAGGGAGATGAAAATTTATGAGGGTGAAATTCACACTTGTTATTTAAAGGATTCTGAAATAACAGCTTCCCACCCACTCACATGGGAGGGGGAAAAATAGAACTACAAAAGAACAAATGCTTTCAAGCTTCAGATGAAGGACAAAGATGACCATGTAAGCAGAATTTGATGGAAAGCTGTTAGTGCTAAGATTGGAGAAGCATATGTCTGTTCCTTGAGAAGTCACATCTGTCTAAGGTGACATGTGGCTTGATTACATCCCATTTGGATTACTGTAACACACTTTATATGGAGTTTCCTGCACAATGTAGTGGTTTGAATGTTGGACTAGGATTCTGGAAGGACACTAGAAGACCAGAGTTTGAATCCTCACTTTACCATGTAGACCTAGTCAGTGTTCTTGAGCAAATCACACTCTCTCAGTCTCAGGGGAGGGCAATGGCAAACCCCCTCTGAACAAATCTTTCCAAGAAAACTCTGTGATAGGTTCATCTTAGGGTTGCCATAAGTCAAAAATGACTTGAAACCACAAAATAATATAAACCTTTGGAAACTGTTTGGAAACTGCAGAAGGTCCAAATTGCTGTGGCCAGGCTGCTGACTGCAGTTGGTTACAGGGATCATGTAAATCCTCTGTTGAACCAGCTTCACTGGCTAACAGACTGTTTCCAGGCAGAATTCATAGCATGGGTCTAGACCATCTAAAAGACTGCTGGGCTGAGGCCTCAAGAGACAGTAGCAATTTGCAGGCTGTAGAAGCAAGGCTCTTACCCGTGGCAGAGAGCGAGAGGGAGCAGTCCAAGTTAAGTCCAAGTCAGAGTCAAAAGTCCAGAACTCCGAGGTATCAAATCCAAAGGGGTAAACCAGAATCGTAATCACATGGCAGGTGAAGGTCCAACTGGAGACAGAGTTCTTAGCAAGGGACAGATGCAGGGTTTTGACCATTGAGAAGAGCAGTTGTCAACTCTGGTGAGAGAAGCCAGATGCTTCTCATTTATAGTCTAGCAATGTTGATGCAGGCATTCTCTCATTTGGTATATAAATAAACTGAATGCCTGAGTCCTTCTTTTTCTTGCTTTCATTCTGCCAAGGTAGGTACCTTTGCTGGTTCTTCCTCTGACTCCTGTTGCTGCTGGTCATTCTGTCCCCCTTGTTCTGGATCCTGTTGCTGCTGGTCCTTTTCTCCCTCTTGCTCTGACTCTTGCTGCTGTTGGTTGTTCTGTTCCTCCAGGCTATCCTCTGCTTCTGAATCAGAACTCTCCTCCTTTCTGTTGGGGTCTCTGGGGCAGGGCATGACAGTATCTCCCCGTATGAGCTGACATGAGTTCTCAGATCTTTGGAGGAGAGCTTTCTCTTCGACCCACCACCTTCAGAGGCACAGTTGATGAGGACGAGAGACTTCTCAGTGGCTGCTCTTGGAGTGTGGAACTCCCTCCCACAGGAGGCTGACTAGCCCCTTCCCTGCTTTCTTTTTGTCAGCAGGTTAAGCCTTTTTTTTTTTATTATTTAGACAGGGACTTGATAGATTTTAATCATATGGGAGAATATTGTTTAAACAGTGCACCCCTTTTTGCATTTGATTTACAATCAATTTTTTATTTGTATTTTAAAGTTCTCTTTACCTTTGTGTTTTAAACTTTTCTTTAGCATGTTTTTTAACTAAACTTTTATTTTAAATTTTGTTAGGTGCTGGCCCCTTGCCAGGAGAAAAGCAGGATACAAATTGAATAAATAAATAATAATAATAATAACATTACATCTGAGCACCAACAGGCCTAAAAAGTGACCTGATGGTTATACTCAAAACAGGTCAGATTATACCTTATGGACTAAAAGTATTCCAAATTAATAGGTTGGCTAAATCTGTTCGCTGTGTCTATTCTTGCCACCCCAAGATACTTGCACACAGTTCTTTCTGTTTGGTTTTAAAGTTCCAAAGCACCATTTAAAGTATCACCTTTCATTCTACACAAACCCTTATAAACATTTCCATAAAAGCCAGAGTGGATGATCATTGGATATGTTTTGACCCTATAAAATTGCTCTCTGGACTAATCTCAAATTCATCTTTGTTACCATGTTAACATTCAATTGTTGTGCTGTACTCCTGCTCAGTTCTTACTGCATAGCTATAGCTGGCTTCCACTTCCTTCCTGAGATATGAAGTTACCAAGTAAAATTGATGGAGCTATAGGTGATCTTCTTTCTATTGAATTCTAGGATGAAAATAAATAAAGTGAGCTGAACTCAAAACCAAGATAAAGAAAGGGAGGAAAATTAGAACAAGGATGTCTCTAAAAGCTTGCCCACTCACAAACACCTACCTGAAGACATGGAAGGCTTTCTTTGAGTCTTCTGTAGGGATGGATGTGAATTTCTTGATAGTATTTTGTCAAAATCCAGATTTCATTTTCAGGTTGGAATGGCTTTTTCTTTTTAAAGAGTAGGGGAAAAATCCAAATTGACAAATTCATCCATCCAAGCCTTTTTGAGCGTTTTCATTTCAAAGATTTGGGTCTAGATTTGTAAGTATTCACATACATTAGAGACACACAGGGGTTAAGAGTCTTTTTTCCCCCCTGACAAACATCTAATCAGTGATACCTGTAAGGCAAGCTAGTAAAACAGTTCTCTCCATGCCAGGAAGAGCTGTACCTATTGAATTTGACCAGTGCAAACAGCTGAGTTTTAAAAGAACATTTATAAATTGCTTTATAATCAGAATGGAAAGAACTTGAGGTGTAAAAAATGCAAATATAGGAGAAAGTAACAGATTTGCCAGTCTCTAGCTTTTAAGCTTAGCAATGTGTCTTGTATTTTAGATATTAGCACCTAAAGTACAGTGAAGGGAGGAAGGGGCAAGGGTATATGTTACATCCTCCTCAGTTGCAGGAACAAGTGAGTTATACAAGGCCAACCCTTGGCCAGGTACTACTTATATGTTGTAGGGTTGTGTGTATGGTGGAAAGACCTGCTTGGTGAATCCCTATTTAATTATTTCATTGATTTTGCTGTCTCTACCATGGTGTTGATGATTTATGCTTCAATAATTACTGCATTAGCCATCTTGGGGAGCTTTTTAATACTGAAAGCGAAGATATCTTAAATCAATGGTTGATGTAGTCTGGCCTTTTCTGGTCAAAAAGGGATATAAGCTCAGGGCATTTATTGAAATTCATTTTTCTGCTTACAGTGAAGGTCAGAAGACTGAAAGATTGTAATAAAATCTATCTGGGTGGGTCCTAGCCTTTACTCAGGCAAAGTGCTGAATATGGATTCACTCCCTGAAGGTAAGGATGTGAATACTGTGGGCTTCTCTGTCAAAGTAGTACAGACTACAGTGGGATTACCCATTGAAGATGCATTATCCGGTAAGGCCAAAAAAGGCTTGGATCCTACATGTATGCATCTGAGTATTTAGTATCCTCTGTATGCGTAGCCTGGGTGAAAGATGAATAGCAGAATTCCTATGGCAGGGGAGAGGACTGGGCCTAGGTGGGTGCATGTTCACTGAGTTTAATCCCACCTCCTTCTTCTTCTATCCAGAATCTCTTAAGGCACTGACTTCAGGAGACCTGCTTTCTCCAAGACCATACCCCTTCTCACCCCTTTGACTAAGAATTTTCACAAGCTGAAAATGACACAGATGTCTAATGGCTACATCTATAACATGGTTTTCTCTTCACCATGCAAATCAATAAAAACAAAACTTGTACATCTTCTGCAAGAAGCATTAAACATGTTTTGGCTGAAATGAGGAATTTACATCTGACATTTTCTGCAATAATGTAGAACTCAGGGTATCCAGACACATGATCAAGGTAATATACCATTTAAGGTGGTTAAATCATGCTATTTTCAGATGTGCTAACTGGTCTTGGGAAATCTAATCTAGTTATTGACAGAGATGATATCTGTATTAAGCATTAATGGATAGATGTGAAAACTTCCTTTGGTTTTGGTCAAAACTGTTCTGTTAAGAGTAAAGTTCCATTGTTGGGAACTGAGCACAATACATCCTTAATAATGACTCAGATCTCTGGAACATCTTATGCTCCCTGATCTGTCACAGGCCAAAGATTCAGTGATTTAAAATGGTAATGCTGCTATGCATGGGAAACTTAACTTTTAAATTTAACCATGTGTCTTGTATTTTAGATTTGTGTTAATAATTAGCTGCATTTATTACAAACATATGTTGAGCAGCCTTTGACCACAGCTTTAGAAATCAAATATGAATTGCTTAGCTTAGCTAAAAACAGGCAAAGATTTATGCTTAAAGGCACCAGATCCCATCTGATCTTAAAGCTAAGCTGGTTCAGGTCTGGTTTGTACTTAGATGGGAGACAACCAATGGATACCTAGTGCTGTAAGCTATATTTCAGAGGAAGGAACTGGCAAAATCACTTCCTGACTATTCCTTGCCTAAGAAAACCCTATTAAATTCTTGGGGCATTATAAGTCAATAGGTAACTTGAAGGTGTGAACATGTATACACACACATAGAAATGTCACCCTTCTGTCAAGACAACTGCCACTTTAAAAAGGAAAGACCTGTTTACTTGAACTACCCACCCAGAATAGTTAAGTGTACTGGAAGTAGTATGGATGGTTGAAAATTCCTTAACTATGCCCCTTGTTCTCTGTTTCCCAATTTAAGCTACTAGTTCCACATACTTAGAATTGATCAGCCTGGAACAATTTTGAGTCAACTAAAAAAACATGCAGACTAAGCACATCCCCAATGAGCAGCTCTCCAAGTCTGTCAAAACAAACAAAAACCCTACAGACAGATTAGTTCACTTCATTTTCCAACAATATATTGTCTGAAAAACACTGGCCAAGATCCTGTGTACAGCAGAGCACAAAATTTCTGCAGGCTTATACTGTATCTCTCCTCTCAGTCTCCCTGACTCACTTTTTAGCCACTGCAGAGCCCTTTCCATAGCCACAGCTGGTGGAGAGCTGGGAAACTGGAGAAGCATTTGGCTATGTCCCTATAGCTAGCTACTTATTGGATTCCTCCTAGCTCTCTACCAGCCACAGAACACCTACTGAGGGGGCTACTGCAGCAAAACCATGAGTTTATGGGTGGAACTTCAGTCATTTCAGATGAAGAAACACAAAACATCAACCACAATTACCACAACAACAATCCATATGCAGGCATCTACTTGCAGTTTTCATTAGCAGAATGCCAGCCATTATGTCAATATGCAGAGATTCTGTAGTCACTAATTGAGCCTATGGGCTTCTACCATTTAATGCCACTTGTTTGCTTTCTCCCACATCAAGTAAGATTTCTATTCTCAGAGAGAAGGATCATCAGTTCTTTATCTGAATTACAACCTGCTACAGACCAAGTGACTGGTAGCCAGACCCATTATTGCCAGCAACAGTCCCAAGTCCCTGAAGCAGATGGTTTTCTCATCTATGCCTCCATGAATGGATATTTGTCCTGAAGATGCATACCACTGAATGTGCAATATTAAATATGCAAGGTATGTCTTCTCTTAGCTCCATGCTGAGCTATGTAGTCTAAATTTTTTTTAACACATTTTATATCCCATCTTTCCTCCAAAGAGCTTATACAAGATGATGGCACTGAAGACATGTTTTTCTCTCCCTGGATGGAAAACTGATATATAAATATAACTGGCTGAGGCATGGGTCTGCTAGCATTTCTCTTACTGGCAGAAATGAAAAAAATAACAAAATATGGTCTGGATTTGAGTAGCACCATCTGCAGGCTATGGTCTGCAATTGTGATTTTGAGGGAATTTGGAAATGAGGTAGTGACAGATGTTTTGATGCAGACAGAATGTTCTGTAAGCAAACCAGTAAAACTGTCTTGTGTGACAGTCAACATCAATGTAACAACACATAAAGTAGCCCACTATGAGCCTGTTTTTCCCACAACCCCCAATATCATTAAAGAAAATAAAAGCACTGGCTTTTTAATTTTTATTCTACAAAACCAGATCTTGTTGTATCTAAAGCTAGTCTGTAAATACACAGTTTTCACTTCTATATACATTCTGATGCACAATATACACAAATACATGTCTAGTTGTAAATAAATGTTCAAGGACAAGAATCTGGAATCATTAAAAGGGATTTAAAAAGAGTGAACAGAAGTTTGGTGCCTGTTGATGGAACAGAGTCTGTATTAATTACTGTGGCAGAGTCTTCTGTTTTCCAGATCCACCATCCAAAGTTTAATAGCCATATTTAGCATTCAGATGTGTTCTGCCATCACCACTTTGGTCTGTTAAAAAAAAGAAAAAATGTGTGTGTTTTGATATTCTATTTATATTGAAGGAGTAGGACTTATCAACATGGAAACAGAAGGAATTAGGAAAAAAATACAGTTACCTAGACCAGCTTTCTCCAATGAAGTGTCCTCCAGTTGCTTTGGATTACAAATTATATCATCCCTGGCCATGCGCATGCTGGCTAAGGCTGTTGCAGACTGTGGTCCTAAACAGGGCCTTGTGTTGTTAAGGCTGACTTAAGACATTTTTTTATGTAAGACTCTACAGCTTTGCACAGGAAGTTAATAAAACTAAAACCCTACGAGACCCCACACTCCATCATCCTTTACAAATGGGTATGCTGGCGGGAACTGCAATCCAGGAACACCTGGAGGGACACTTGTTTTTCATCCCTGCTCTAACCAGTAGTACCACGTTCTGCAGAAGTCCCAAAGGACCTACATAGATAGATCTGTGGGAGTGCTTAAACTGATTGAGAAAGGTAACTACACACAAAAATGAGGGGTGCTAGAAAGATACAGAGACCGGAAACACTGAAGGAAAGAGAAAGAACTTACTAATGGTAAGACTAGCCTGTCTGTGACTGTGTAGACTTTACAGTCTCTGCTGAAGAAGCAGAACCTCAGTATACTTGATATTATTATACTTGATATTCACTAATGAACCTTGTTTTGATCCCCAGGATTATTATTAGTAGCTGCACAACACACAAATCACACTATGAAGAGCAGAGGGGAAACCACTGCAGCAAAATACAGCACAAGCTCTATATTTTGTTTGCTGTGTTTCAGAGAGTTAAGGTAAAGTAGGATGTGAGCTTCTATATTGGTGTAGCAGCTGTCAGGGTTATAGGATATAGGGAGCATTCTCCACAAAAGAACTTCATTTTTTTTTATTCCTCTGAGGGTTTGGGTGCATTTTCACCATGTTGGTCCTTTGGATCATTTCAAACATTTGTTTCACATCCTGGTGTTTTTTTTAAAGGCTTGTTTTGGATCTAAAACAGCCCAGGAGATGCTTAAAAAAAACCTACAGGAAGTGAAACTTCCTAATATAGTCCAGGAGGGAAAATGGCCTGGGAGGGGGCAAAATTGTTCCCTGGAGGGCATTTGGAGCAATTTTTTTGAAGTACGGAGGGCCTGGAAGCCAGAAAAACAGCCTTGAGAACCAAACGCAGTCTGTGGGTTGCACTTTGTCCACCTCTGCTCTATATGCTGCAACAGCATCTAGCCATACCACACCATATGTAAAGTGTTTAAACAGTGAACTCTATGTTTCCTTTACTTCAAGTGACCCAGGTCTCCTTAGTTTCAGTGGTCTTAATTCAGGTCAAATGTGATAACCTAACCTAACCCCATCATGCATTGTTACCTTCTGGCGGCATCCATACACAGTAGTCTGGATCATCTTCTGGGTATTTCGAAGACATAGTGTGTTCAATCTGAAGGACAGACCATACGCTGCTTTAGTTAAATACAGGGAATAAATGAACCCAACGAAACACAACATACTGGAGAAGTTTAAGCTACTCTCTGGTTAATACGTATTGCTTAACCATGGCTTGGAACTAGTCTCCAAGTGTAATTTTTAGAGAAAATATTGTTTAAGAAAACCACAGTCTGCCTAATTTGGATGTGATACCAAACCACCATTTGCTGCAAATAAATATCAGGAAGGAGAAAGGAAGCCAGCCAGATCTAAAACCACTGGTATAAGCCATGCTATTAAGTATAAATACAAAGTTCCAAATCTCTTTACTCCTCTACTAGACTATTATTGCAAGTCACTAAAATGCCCAACTGGAGGAGTCTTTGTAAAATTAAAGTTCTATTAAAACTCATATTTCACATGGGCAGTTTATTTTAGCCACTGAAAAAGTTCAGGGACTTTATTTTGAAAGAATACAAACTCTATTTTGTTGTATGATAGTATTATAAGCTGATAAAGGCTAATTATGCCAAAAAGAGAGGTATAAAATGAAACAACAACTTTGTAACTGTATTTCTATTTGTCATAGAGCACTGGAAAGTAAAAAAACTAGCACAAGCAATTCTCTTTCAAGTAAGTTTTTAAAAAAATCCAAAACAAAGAAGAAACAAAAGAAATTCATACATGTATGGAATATGACAACTTGCATCCATTTAAACATCTACTTCTTCTAACTCACCCTACTTCTACTGTTAGCCTTCTTCTTTTGGAGCATTTCTGCAGGCTTCTCAGACACTAGGAAAAAAAAAGAGTAGGAAAAGCTGTGTTATTAATGCTTAATTCTTTAGGAAAAATAATACAGCTAGTTCAAATAAATAAATCCCACATGTGAGAAGGGCACAGGCCAAGAGGCTGTTAATGGAGGCACCGTGGTTCTGAATCCAAAGGGCACACATCCCCAACTTTTAATGTAGTATGAAACAGAACTGCCACACTATCTTTATGATACATTTCAGTTAATAGATTCTCAAGAAGAAAAACAGCAGTGCATTACTAAAAGAAAAATAATTTACTATTCTATTTTTTTCTCTCTTTCTGTTGAAAGTGTGAACTTTTAGATGACTGCTCAGCATTATATAGAAGCAATTAATCACCAGATATTCATATCCAGTCTTTTTCTGGAATGAAAGTGTTTCACATTTTAATATTATGATTTCTATCAACACCCCCCCTTTTTTAAAAACACAAAGTCAAAGCAACTTAATGGTTTTCTCTCCTTTTAAAATTGGTAACATCCTTTAGTCCAACAGGATTTTTTTTGCCAATCACATGATACAGCAGAATTTGGTTAACCATTAGGACTGTCCATTTGTTCTAGTTTCTGCACAACACTCCAGCCTACTGTATTGAGCAAACCAGCAACTAAACAGGGAAGTTGCTCTACCACACTGCTCACCTTGTGACTTCTTTTCCATTTTATCCTCTGGGGAGTTGCACTCTAGTGTTAGTGTATCTTTACTCAAAGGCTCAGACTGAGACTTTCCTGTAAAAGTAAAGCAGGACCCAGGAAATTTAACTAAACAGGTCTCTTAATGAGCACAAGATTGGTAAAATTAAAGCTCAAAGTAATTAGGATATGTCATCATTAACTATTTTTTTTTCTTTTTATACAATGTAAGTCTATACTGTGTTTCATCCAATCAAATCAAATTGCAAAATATCATTTTAACAGCAGCTTTCCCACAATAGCAGCAATACTTTAAAAAACCACAGGGCATAAAAAAAAAAGTCCCAGCAACCTGAACAAATAAATGGATAGGATGGGGTGGGTGTATGGGGTGGGTGGGGAAGAAGAGGGCTGTGGCAATATCTGTAGCAAGATGCAACACTCAGGTTGAACTAATGATTATTCCTTCAGAAAATTTCACTTTAAAATCTGTATTAACCGCAGGGTAGAGTAGACTATATTATCATTGTTTTAGGCAAATGTCCAAAAAACCAACTGGGAACTTGGTTTTGAGATTAAAAAGATTCCTGTCTGAATATTCTTATTCAGAAGGAACTTAACTGTTTTAAAATAGCAATGTTGCTAAATGTGTTAAGTCTGTCATAACCCATGTACTCTAACAGTACTGTTAGCTATTTGAAAGACTAGAGATGCCTGTTTTCTATCAGAGTTTTAGAATCTGCCTGAAAGGTAGCCTGTGTAATGCCAAGACCATGGCTCAGCCTCCTGGGCATTAGCCTCAAGCCACAAAAACTGAACAGTTAGTATGCACAGGAGAGGAGGGGTTGGACTTGAAAAGAGAAAAAGAGTATGGGAGACCTGGCATAAACTTTTCTTTCTTCCCTCTGAGACTGTGATCAATTGGTTTTCTGGATCAACTTGTCCCCAAACTTGGATCATTCAGTTCAAAGAGCTAGGGAAAAAAGTCTCGCTGTGTGCATCTCTATACTAAGTCCCAACTTTTTTTACACTCCTTTTTAAAAATCTTGGCTGGGATTTTCATAGGTCCTTAAGGAAATGAGTAGAATTTTAATGGTTGGTTAGTTTGACAGCATGTAGAAAAGCAAAACAAAACACAACCCTTTTGTAATCTACTTTTTAGAATCTCAAAACAGTAAAAATGCAGGCGAACTAAAAATGAAAGAGTTAAATAACCATTATTAGTGGAGTCCATGTCTTGGATGCAGTAAGAACTGGTAGGAACATTCTCTTGTTTAACCATTTCTTGTGTGGCAGCTTCTGTCCTTGGCTTTTGTGTCTCTTGACTTGAGTTCATTTCAGTTTCTTCTTCTTCCTCTTCTTCTTCCTCCTCTGATTCTTCATCTTTCATCTTTAATAGATTTTCAGGTACTTCAGGACGTTTCACAGGCAGCTTCTGTTGTTTTAAAAAGAAATTACAACAAAAATCGAGTACTAACAGTGATATATAGGTATAATAATATTCCATGCTCTGAAGTAACACACACTTCTAACCACTTAATGAGTGCTTATTCGATGTTTACAAACTTCTAGAACATCTGTTAAAACAAGATAAAGGTTGGACTGCTTCTACAGGAAATACCTAGTGTCCTGAGAAGGAAGAAGTAACATCGTCTTTATGCCTTTGAATCCCCATTACAATAGATATAAACTTCTAAAGTGTAAAGTGTACCCAAGATAGTTCTACAATCAAGATACAACACTGCCTTTTAACTTACCCCTACAGTTCCAGTTTTCAGTCTGAATTTGCTTCCTCCCTTCATGGCGCCAAACAGGGGTAAAGTTAGCTTTTTGGGTTTGCTTTGTGTTTCCAGATTATCATTCTCAGGGCTAAAAGTAGGGGGGGAAATGAATTACATGTTCAAAAAAATTGCTTTTGATAAAACTGTGAAAGGCTAGCATTTAACTGCTACAGTACTCTCGTTCTCATGCTGGAAGCCATATTCAAAGTTCGACTCAATTGCAAAGCTCACTCAAAGCTGGAGCAGACACAACATAGCTAATCCTGTGGCAAATTCTGCAAAATACTTCCCATCCCAAGCATGAACTCTCAAGTGCCACTCCACTATCCACAGTGTTAAGAGTTATGTTGGTAGAACCATCATGAAAAATATTACCCAGGGTTACATCTTAAGGAAAAATTGGAATCAGTTCCTTGAGATGTTTCAGTGCTACAGCCTGCCTGTTGTCATCCGCAGACTTTATTTTGCACACATCTGGCAGTGAAAACAACAGAACACTACAGTGCAAGATGGACAGGGCTGAATGTTTAAAATTCTACACAATTAATAATAATGGTTAATAGTTTAATTTTATTTTAATGCTGGAATCATTTTAATTTGTAAGCCACCTTGAGCCCCAATCTCGGGGAAAAGGTCAGATATAAATAAAGATGTCAACAACAACAACTCACTGTGATTTCAGTTCCGGCATTGAGGCAGGTGTAACTATCTTAATCAGTCCTTTCAAACGCTGCTGTTCCTTTCTCAGTTCAAAGGTTCGCAAGTGAAGCTTTCTACGTGTCACACTGTCTAAAGCACATCCGGATTTTATTTCTTTCATGAATTCATCCAAGGAATCTTGAGCTGCTGGCTGGGATTGTGCTACAGGAAATCATATATATAAAATGGTCAAACCATCCAACTACACAGATACAACAATACTCAAACTTTTATCCAAAGAACAGAAGTATTTAATGGACATAATCAGATTTATCAAAAATATGTTATTGATCATACAATCCCCATTTTATAATTATTTCTAATAATTATTCAAGTAACAAAAACCCTGTGTAATATGTTGTAAAAAGGGCTTTCTATATTCATTGAAGCTCCAAAATGCTCCAAAAAGTGTAGTTGTTAATGACTATCCTCTTAAGAGAGATATTATTTAGGTAATATGGTTGTTACAGTTTAGGTAATATGATATTATTTAGGTAATATGGTTGTCACACTGTAAGTTCAGTCTTGCTACATCACTGCCCTGGAGTGGTACAGTAGAGAACCTACATTCCAGATTTGTCTGTTCACTAGAAGAGACACATGAGATTATGCAACTTAAGCTACCATTCTATATTACAAATACTTAAATGGCAACTAGTATCATCCACATAGACTTATAAAGTGGAAAGTCACTGACCAAACTTTAAGAAACTCCTAAAAACAAGATATTTTCTTTCTACTTCAAATCTTAATGGATTTTCTTCTACTTCTCCTACACTACTAAGCTTTGTATCAATCAACTGAGCCATTTTCTCATAAGATGTAAGAAGCTACTGTTCCACCATGATTTTTAGTAGCCACCATACAATTCAACTGACCCAGCATTAACATACATACATATACATATATTTTAAGCTTAAGAACTCCCTTTCACCCAATTATTCTTGCATAACTATTTTTGATTAGTTCTTCATGGCAGTAAGCCCAATTCCTAGTTAAAAACTAGAGACATATTAATGAATTCTTTGATGTAGTTACTGATTTGATACTGTCACATGGGAATAAAAATGTTCCAAGAACTACTACTAATGTAACCACAGAGCATGTCACCTGGCTAATCTGTTACACATTCTGCTAGGTACATACAGCTGTCCTTCAAATTCACTTATCTTTGCAAAAGGGGCGTTGACAGGGAAAAGAGCTCACAACCAAAACCCCATGCTTATAACAGCAATACAAGAGAGAGTTAGGAAATGGAGATCATGCTGAAACAGTTAACCCTAGGACATTAAAAAAGATTCTTATGCATGAATGAAATGCAATTTAATCTGATTACTCATCCTTCTCTACAGAACTGGATTTGTGAGTTTAGTTTGATCAGTTTATTGAAATAGGCAAGTAGCTTAACACATTTTAAATAATTTTAATCATGTTGTTACACCTGGCTTAGTCTTTCATTTCTGGGATGAAAAGAGAATAATATCTTTAATAACGCTCATTTCTGCTATATTGACACATGATCAAGATGGAATCAATTTTGCACCATTACAATCTGTTTGTAAGTCACTGTTACATTGACTTATTTTCTACAAAGGCTTTTCAAAATCAAACAGCTGTCAGTTTCTGTCCTGCATAGCAAATGCTGGACTGTGATGTTTTTTGCCAGCACTGCCCAGAACCTACAACTAGGCAAAGCTGCATTTAACAGGCAGCCCTGCTTCCAAGGATGCAGACTTGTTACCCAACAATGCATTTCAGCTCTATCAGCATTTTTTTAAAAAAATTCTTAGAATAAATTATTGTGAAATAAACATGTTTTTGAATAATGGGTATGAAGAAAATGATAAGCAATTGTGAATTTGACACAGCAACCTCTTCTAAGCAGATAAATCATCCACATTCACTAAGATCAATCCCCATTATGTAGATAATAAAGCATATGGATATTTGACAAAGATATTGAGATTTTTGAGCACATGTCCCCACTTTAGCATTTTATAATTACACCAAAAATAAGAAAACAGCAGTCTAGATCAGTAGTTTTTGATCTTTCATTATTTGTGAAATATGTTTCAACTGCTGCATGCATGTTCTAAGTTGGGGTGGGCAGCTGAATGGGGTCAGATTCCACCCCTTATGCCTCCCATGAGCTACACCTCACAGCAAGCTGAAATACTGCCACTTCCCCCCTAGTCTCTCCCAAATGGTGATCTTCTCTTCCTGTCACCATCTGGAGAGGAAGTACAAGTGAAGACTGAGATTTTTGGGAGCAATGGTGGTTCTGGGGGGTTGTGTGAGAGGCTGGGGATGTTTTCATATGATTTCACACATTTGGTAGATTTTCTACACGGTTGTCAGGCAAAAACTGTCCAAAAATGCTGCCAAAAAAAATTAAAGAAAAATGAATATGTGGGTGAGGAGACTTTAGAAGATTAGTGCAGCCTTCAGAAGGTACAAAAGTGGGGTTCAGTGACCTCATGTGTCCTGCAAGCTGTACTCTGTCCACCTTAGTCCTAAGCAATGTGACAGTCTTCACATCCATCAACTACATTATTGGTAGCAAGACCTGAAATTGTGTAATCCATAAGAATTTGGTGGCAAGTCTACAACAATATCCCACATGAGCTAAATTGCATTCTGTTTTAACTGACCAAGAATTTGTACTACATGTGTATACAAATATTATGCCTTTTTCCTATCTAACCTTTCTCAGTTTTCATAGAAAATGTGATGTTACCTGTCTTTGAAGATTTCAGCTTCTCAGCTATCTCAGCGAGCTCTCTCTCAGTTGCGTTTAATTTTGCAACCTAAAGGAAGGGAAGTTGTAAAAATAGGCATATCTTATGACGGCATTACAAAACCTTGAAGGTAATAATGCAGCAGTCTTTTTGTTCCTAGATGCAAGATAAAACACAAGGGAAAAAATTACAGAAGTACAGAGTCACACCAACTGTGGAAGGCCCTCATTAGAGAGATTTGCCTGGCATCAACTTCGTTTGGGTTAGCCACTAGTCCAAATCACTTTCATTTAACCAGGCACTGATCATTCTGACTCTAATTTTAACAGTGCTTTACCTTCTATTCTTGGGTGCATTTTTAAATTTTAATTTTTGTTAGATGTCTGGAAATCTTTGGCTAGACAGTGGTTTAAAAATACTTCAGACACACCACAAACTTACGTATAGTTATTGAGCTTTTTGCCTTTAGGGGGCACATTGGGTAACAACTTTTCCTTCTGCACCTTGCTAATTTATAAGATCATTTCATGCAGCTGCCAAAATGGGCTCTAGGCCAAAAAAACCTCATTTGTTAGTTTTATATGTGTGATATCTTTTACATTTATATTTTATTAGTTTAGCCACAACAAACTAACATGGCTATCCTTCTGAAATATGTCACAAAACAGATTACATGCTGGAAGAAACAGCATTTAGAAAATACATTTAGAAAATACAGAAGAATCTGTGAGATCTTGTGTTGACTCTGAGTTCAGGAGGCAACAAAATACATTACTGCTTCATGATTCTTGCCAGAGTGAGATCTAGGAGATTCTCTTTCCCTCCCACAGGCTCAGATAGTCTTATACTAAGCCCTGGTGTGTGAAAGGGTACAGAAATTTTGGCAAATGGTGTTTAAAGAGATAAAAGAGATAAGAGGAATTGATTTACAAATATGTTTGAGTATACTGTTATTATCTATATTTGATAAGATTAATTGTACCCAGACAATGAAGGAGTTAATTACAAATTTTTTAACTGCAGCAAAGCTAATTATATTGAGAAAATGGAAAACTCAAGAAGACTTTCATATAAAGGATTGGTATAAAGAAGTGTGGAAAATTGCGATCAATGATAAGTTAACATGTCAAATTAAGGTTAAAAAAGGGATAATGAAAAGGAATTACTTTGAAGCAATATGGAAAATATTTGTGGAAAAGGCCTTAACAAAAGAGGGAAGTGTCACACCTCCACAAGAAGAATTACAACTTTGGAAAGCAGAGTAAGCTGAAATATAATTGGCTCTGGGAATGGGCTCACATTTAGGGTTAGAGTTTATGGTTAATAACTGGATCATATATAGTATTAGCAATACGTTAAATATAGTTGAAAAGAATAGATTTAAGAATGAAATTATAGCAATAATGAACATAAGAGAATAAGATTTAGATATATGAAATAAAAATATATAATCAATGTGATACATAATATGTTGAATAAGTATATGATGATAAAGAATCTGGAGAGAAATAGTAATGTAAGCTATTTGCGTTGTAATTTTTCTCTTTTCACATTTATGTTATTCATGTGGTGCTTTTGTTTTATTCTCTTATGTATTGTTCTTTTTTCTTTATAATACTAAGCCCTGGAGAAGATCAATGAGTAGCAAGATGACACTGCTTTCCACATTCACTAGTCCTTTTGCCACTCCAGAAGAGAGGTGCAGGATGGAGGCTTGCCCCTGCAGTTATGTCAAGCCCTGAGGCTGCTCACATGAGCTCCAAAACATATGATGACACTATAATCAAGATCCTACATCTCCTATTTGTGTTTTTTTAAATGTTTTTTAATTAAATCTTTTTTTTTTGAATAGACTATAAAAACTACATTAAAAATAATCAACACCCATCCATAGAAATTCACAGAGACAATAAACTAAAAAAGTAGCTTTGGAGAGATGAAGCTTGTCCTATGTACACATTCTGCCTGATTACCAAGGTCAGCCAAACCTTATGGATCACTGCCTGAAGTTGCTCTTACCAATGAATCATATGTTTCTGGTTTCTCATCTATTTTTCCAGCTTTTTTCATTCTGTTCAACCGTTTCTGCTCAATAACACCTGTTCGATCAAGGAATGTGTCATCGTCACTGTCGTAAAAATCTTCTTCTTCCCAATTCTTTGCTTTTCTTTTACGGGAAACTAAGCAGAACATAGGCAAAAGAGACAAAAGACTATAGAACAGAACAGTCCTGAAGAGCAGTTATCCACCTGCATCACTGATTTAGTGATAAACAATTGACTTCATCTTTTTTTTTTTTAAAAAGGAAAGACCAAATTGGACACAGATGTGAAATCTGCAAAGATCTATTGTAACAGTAAAGTGGAATAACACCATGCATACCACTGGCAGCTTCTTGTAAGAAAGGTGGGATAAATAATTTAAAACTATTTTAACTTGTTTTACTCTGTCTTATGTAAAATTATTAAACTGTCTATGTTTTTAGCCTTTTAAAATAATTTTTAATGCTCACACTGTTTTAAATTAGTCAGGTTGGTTTTATTGTGTGCTGCCCGGAGAGGATACAAATATTTTCATATATAAATAAATATACATGGATTGAAAAAAACCATAGCCCTTAAACTCAAATTTGTGAATTCACTTAACCTACCTGCTTCCTGGCGCAGCACCCCCCTAGCATCCAGTATCCTGCAGGCTTCCAATGCACACTGGATCAGTGCTTCTTTCTTCTTTCCTGAATGAATAGCTTCTGCCACAAGCTGCTTCCCAGAAGCATCATCTACGGGGAGCCTATTCAATTCAGGAGATTCCAGTACAAAACAAGGTCAACAGCAATCCAAAACTGTACCGTATGTGTATGGTCAAAACTGTTCCTTGACATATCAAAGCTATATCCGCTTGTTCCCAAAATTTTGGAAAGTTACCTTTCGATATTTTATTCATCATTTCATGAAGAGGCAGAATTAATTGATCCTGGAATATTTTAAAATAGGATGCTGAAAAACCATCTGGGTCCAGTGCTTTCCCCTTTTTACTATTTCTTATTGCTTCCTTTATTTCAGCAACTGTAATTGGACTGTTTAGTATATTCCAATGTTCCTCGAAGAATTTCATCCGCAGATATTTACACAAATAATCATCAATCTGTTTTGCATACAAACTTGTATCTTTATAGAGTTCCAAATAAAAATTTGATTTTTTAAAAATTTTCTCCAAATTAGTATATGTTTTACTTCCTTTTCTAATTTTTGTAACTAAAGATATTTCTTTTTTCCTCTGAATTCTATACCCTAAACAATTTCCTGCTTTATTTGCCCATTCAAAATTTTTCTGCTTTATATACAATAACTTATTAACTTCCTCATTCATTTGTAATTCTAATTGTTTCTGTAACATAGTTATTTCTTTTAATACAGATTTGTCTGAAGGATTGTCATTTAATTTCTTCTCCTTTAACTTTAATTGTTCATTTATCTTTCGTATACTTTCTCTCTTCCTCCTTACTCTTTGAATATTTTCCTGAATAATGAAGCCGCGCAGTACTGCTTTACTCACATCACAAACTGTTTCAATATTCGTTCCTTTATTAAGATTATCCTGAAAGTAATTCTGTATTGTCTTTTTAGCTTTAAGAACTACATTTTCATCTTGTAACAATCTATCATTTAAATGCCAGTTCCATGTTGGTTTACCCATCTTTATTGTTAGAAGAATTGCACTGTGACCTGAAAGATTTCTTGATATGATTTCCATTTTCTTCACATTATTAATGATTGATTTGAAACTAGGAACATATCAATTCTGGACAATGATGCATGGCTTTCAGAATGAAAGGTATATTCCCTAGATGCTCCATACATATACTGCCAAACATCTAATAATTCTATATTGTCCATCATTGTTTCAAATACATACATAAAGAGGATAGGGATCCACTGGATGTAAGAAACTATAGACCAATATTAAATTTGGATTAAATTTTTTTTACAGCTATTCTTGCAGATAGATTGAAAAAGGCATTAAGAGACATAATACAAGGTGACCAACGTGGCTTTATACCTGGGAGATATTTAAAAGATAATATAAGGAATATAATTAATTTAATGGAGTATTTTGATAGAAATCCTGGGAAAAAGCTTTAATCTTCTTAGATATTGAGAAAGCTTTTGATTCAGTGAAATGGGAATTTATGTTGGATATTTTAGAAAAAATAGATATAGGAGAGAAATTTTTACGATGGATTAAAGCAATATATACTAAATAATCAGCTTGTCTGATCATAAATGGTGGGAAATCTAGAACAATTAATATTCAAAGAGGAACAAGACAGGGATGCCCTCTTTCTCCTTTACTATTCCTACTAGTGATTGAAATATTGATTTCAAATATAAGAGAAAATAAAGAAATTAAAGGGGTGAAGCTGCGAGGTAGAGAACTTAAAGTGCGAGCGTTCACAGATGATCTGGTGATTTCATTAGAAGATCCAATAGAGGGAATTAAAGAACTGAAAAAGATACTTGTTGAATTTGGAAAAATTTCTGGTTTAAGAGTAAATGAGGAGAAGACAAATATATTAACTAAAAATATGACTCAGGATGATGAAGTATTAACCCAGATATCAGGATATAATATATCAAGGAAAGTTAAATACCTGGGAATACAATTAACAACAACAAAAAAATCTGATTTGTACAAAAACAATTATGAGAAAGTATGGAGAGAAAGTATAAGAGACTTTAAGAACTGGAGTAATCTGAAACTGACGCTTTTAGGCAGAATATCAGTAATTAGAATGAGTGTTGATGCTTTAAAGATGCTTTATTTATTTCAGACAATACCTATAATTTATGGAGATACAATTTCTTAAAAATGGCATAAAGATATTTCTAATTTTATCTGGGAAGGAAAGAAACCGAGAGTTAAACTAAAAATATTGCAGGATGATTGGGAAAGGGGTGGAATGAGATTGCCTAATTTAAAACTATATTTTCATGCCGCTTGTCTAAGTAGGATCAAAGAATGGATAACATTAGAAAACAAGCAGCTATTGGACCTGGAAGGAGTTGCCATATGGTTGGGCTGGCACTTCTATCTATGGTATAGCAAAAATAAAGCAAATAGAGAATTCTACAGTCATTTTGTAAGAAGAGCATTAATACATGTATGGTATAAATATAGATTAAGATGCCGCTCTAAAGCACCACTATGGGTATCTCCTCAAGAGGCGTATTACAAAAAAGAGAATATTCTTTTAGGTAAATGGATTAGATATAAAGATTTGGTAGAATTCCATAAGGACAAGATTAAAATAAGGACACAAGAAGAACTTAAAGAATTAGGGATAAATTGTCATTGGCTATTATATAGACAGATTAGGGAAAAACTGAAACTAGACCTACAATTGAATGGTTTATTAGAAGAAAGGACCGCTGAATACAGTATTATTTTCAGAAAATACTAAAGTTATTTCTAAATTATATAAGATATTATTATTATGGGAATCAGAGAATGAATTAGTTAAAGACTCTATGATTAAATGATCTCAAAATATTGGCCACCCAATAAGTTTAGAGCAATGGACAAAAATTTGGACTAAAAGGATGAAATATATGGCTTGTCAAGATATTAAAGAAAACTTATACAAAATGTGATACAGGTGGTACCTAACCCCGGATAAGTTATGTAAAATGTATAGGAAACATAATAATAAATGCTGGAAATGCAATTCTGAGGTAGGTACATTTTTTCACTTATGGTGGTCTTGTAAAAAGGTAAATAAGTTCTGGAACACAACTCATATACAAATTGAAAAAATGCTGGGTTTACATTTCACAATGTCACTTGAGTTATACTTATTGTCTATCATGGATGATGACTTGGAAAGAAAAATTGGTAAAGTATTATTTTATTTTGCAGCAGCAGCGAGAATAATCCTAGCACAAAAGTGGAGGCAAAGTACTCTTCCAGCTATAGATGATTGGATTCAGAAAATATTAGATATAATTTATATGGATCAACTTACACTTCTTTTGAGGGGGAGAAATATGGTAAATTTATTAAGGATTAGGATATAATAATTGCATATTTTAAGAACATGTGGGGAAATCTGAAAGAGGTTAATTTAGAATTTTGAGAACGTTATACTTTAAGGAGAAAGTGTTAGCACTATGAATAGATGAAAACGTCAAATTACTAGTATCTCCAGTTTATAGATTGAACAAATCAGATTAGATAATATATGTTACCACAGAAATTATAATTATGCTGGAAATGGGAGGAAGCTTAAGAATGTATGTGAATGATGAGATAGTAAATATTATATATATGTGTGTGTGTGTGTTTCTGTGTGGATAGGTAGATATATATTTTCTGTACCTTAACCGTGTCCATTTGAATTTATATTCTTGTCTTTCTGTTTTCTCTTTTTCCTTCTTTCCATATTTCTAATTTCTTCCCTTCTTCTAACTTTTTCTTCTCTTCATTGCTTTTTATGCTTTTTTATTTTTCTTTATTTTTTTTCTTTTTCTCTCTCCTTTAGTTGTATGAAATTATTTTTAAATGTTAAGATGAATACTGGAGGATTTGTATGTTTACATACAAATTTTAAACTTTCATTCTCAATAAAAAATAAAAGTAAAAAACAAAAAACTGTTCCTTGACATAATCTCAGCCTTACTGTCTACAAAGCAACTCAACAAAAATTCTGTGAAATCTGTAGGAGAAAGGGGAGTACTGAAAGAAAAAAGATCTGCTTGTTAAATATTTTCAAGTGTATCAAGAAGTGCCTTTGACTAGCAGCAATTTTCAGCTTTTCAGAAAAGGAAAAAGCATTTGCCTACTCAGAGTGAAGACTTTGACTCTAGTGACCTCATGTGGAAAAATTTCCCTGGATACACTGGGTCATGTAATTCATTCCAACCTTCCCAATTTTCTGAGACTACTTCTTTTCCTGACTGAGAAAGATGCACTAATAAGGCATTAAAAATTAGCCAGAGCAGCCATGGAGACCATCCCACTTCAGCAAACATTATGGGAGTGGTGTGAACATCTACCTCACAATAAACATTGGTGTTCTTTTTTGCTTTTTGTTTTCCTCCAGTCCCTGAAAGTACTAACACTAATCTCAAAATCAAAATTTGATAATACTGGACTTCAGCAGTGGTTAATTACAGTGGTCCAAAGCATTTACTTACCAGACATCAAAAACCCTAAAATAGAACTATATTTTTTTTGAATGACTTAAGTATATGGTAGTTATCAGTACTAAAATTCCATGTTTTAGAGAGTAGAGATGAATGTTTTGTAGAGCAGCAGTGCTAATAATTTAGCCCAATTCAAGCATTATATTATCCTGCAAACATAAACATAGAAAGACTGTACTCTAGCCTTGATTATTGAGAGTTCTAGGTCACATCGTAAGTATTTACAGGCAGTGGAGACTATCATTTTTAGACTGAGCTTCCCTATACAGAGGGAAATGGGAGACATAGGTCCCCTCCATATGTTAACTGTTGTGGATATGAAGAACCCAAATGGGGATTTTGTTGTGCATGAGTGTATGCTGAAATAGTGCTTAAGTAGAATGACATATCATTGGAACTGGGCAGAGAACATTTTTTTTGGCTTTCTTATACCTTTCTACAAGACTAAAAAAATGTCAATTATTTTAGCACACAGGCAGATGAATTGTCCGCTCTTAATACAAGCAAATATTATTGCGGTTAGGAATACTACATATTAAGGTGAAATTGTACAAACCACGTGTGGCAGTAATATACCCTCGAAATGTTGTCAAATGCAACCCCAGACATTACTCAAGATTGACTGGGCAGTTCAACAACCTCTGGAAGGTCATACGATATCCAAAATATTGCACTTAATAAACAAACAATTCTGGTCAAGTCAGTATCTCACAGAGATAAATAAAGTTGGTGACCAGTCTTTTCATGTTTTAGCTCCCGTGCTCAAATCCAATTCAAGGTATGCAAGATATACCACCTTCCTCATCCTCCATGAGAGAAAGATAAAACTATACAGAATAATTTCACAGTATATATACATACATACTTCACCCTACAAAGCCAGGTGCCAGTCCCTTGAGCTTCAAATTCGTATTCTAGTTCTTCTCCTGGAAAAGAAACAGAGTAGAAACCTCTTTACCAGTCCATGTTACCAATATAATTTTTTTCTCTCCACTGAAATGGGAAAGCATAATTACACTGAGCGAATCAATCTATATCTTTACTCCATTGTAAAGTCCTTAAGAATTTAATTACATGGCTTGAAGTTTAAGTACATACTTCAGCTTCCCAGATGGCTGACATAAATGATTCCAAGTATATAAGTATATGCTTAAGTAGTGTTAAATATACATACAATTTTATACTAAATAAATTATTACTTTGTAACATGGTCTTGAACTCATCCATCAACTCATATACAAGTCTAGACCTCATTATGAAATTGTTTCATCATTGTGTTCATCCCCATTCAGAGAAATTATATTTTAGAGGGAGGGGGACTTATTTGATGGATCAAAACTTTACAAACATCCCAAATATTTTCAAAGCTTTATATACATCAAGGGATAACACCACAGTGAAGCGTAATCTAGGTAAAGGAGCTTTAGCTGACAACCTAATTTAAATCCTGGAAACTAGTGGTTTCCTCAGCAACAATGAAGCTAAATCAGTTGTCACAGATTACTCTTTAGGAGATACAGCAGATTATAAGCATTTTCAACATAGCTGAAACTCTACAAATTGTGAAAGGATGGGAAATCACTCACCCACGCCTTACAAACAAAGACACAGAAAAATCCTACTCATGTTTATTGAAAGGGACATCCCAATCACTTCAGCGAGGCATACTCCTACTAAGTGTGCTTGGAATTGCAATTATTCTCATGTAAAAGATAACTTTACACATTAGGTCATTAAAATACAATTTGTTTCTGACTCCACTTTGATCATGGGTTAAATATTCCCCCTGAATAATTAGGTTTGCTAGACAAGAGTACATTTGTACAATGTTTTATCAGGGTACAAGCTATGCACTTTCCTTGAAAACATATATTTGGCTAACACTCTATTTTGGTTGCCTTTGAAGAATGATTGGGAAAATGCATTGGATGTGGAATATTGTAAAGCTGCTCACAGAAAGATCTTATTCCAAGTATGTATGCTTGGCCCACAACTGGCCAAACAATACTGTATTCTAGTTTAGGGGCCAATTCCAATGGTTACCACTTTTACAAATCTATATGCTTTGGGTTTAGGTTACTTCAGGGAGCACCTGCTCTTTTACCATTCTTCTTGCCCTTTGACATTTGACCTTCATAGATTTCCTTCATCTGAAGTATGCATACAAAGTATATTTTTGCAGTTCTTCTATATGTTGGAGTTTTAATAACACTGAGAAAGAATTATCAAAGTGTTAAAAGCAGCAAAAACAAAACAACACATAATGCAGCTGAACACTACCACTCAGTGAAACAGCATCGAAGATAATGCACATACCTTCTCTGTCAAAAAACCCTTGCAATGCCTTCTTTGGATCTTTCAAATAAAAGGCCTCTTGATCCTCCTGAAACTCAATGGCAATTGGGTTTTCTTCACCCTCTTCTTCTTCTGCATCTTCCCCTGAAAATGAGGGCAGTAAGAATTGGGAATGAGAGCTAAAGTACAAGAGAGTATGATGTAGCTTCATTTATCATATTCAAGGAAGAAAATATTTCTGTAAGATATAAGCTTAATATGAAAGCAGATGGCCCCTTTCAGGTTTGTCAACATTGTACAGTTATATACTGAGAGTATGATCCATCCTCATGGGATCTTAGAAATGAGAAGGGTGGTTGGATGAGTATATTTTGCTGTTGTGGAGTGCTTTCAAGTCATTTCCAACCTGTGGCAATCCTATCATTGGGTTTTCTTGGCAAGATCTGTTCAGAGATTGTGACTTGCCCAAGGTCACTCACTGGGTTTCCATGGTTGAGTGGGTCTTGAGTCATAGCTCAACACTCAAAACACTACACTACACTACACTGGCCCCAAATGAATATATAGGAGTCTGATATTAGACTTCAATTCTATTTGTTTTCCTGTGTCAACCCATCTAGGCCACTACATTTATATAGTGAGAAAGCTCAATACATTTTTACAGCAGCATTACAAAGGATCCAAATTTCAGTTCTTTCAGGTAACAAAAAACCTTAAAAGATTTAAAGCATTTAGCATTTATTTCTAAACCGCTTATCAACTGAGTGTTATCTAAGCGGTTTACAATGTGTTTTAGCTAATTTACCTGGCCTACTTTCAAAAAAATCCAGAATAATAAAAAATTAGGAACTTTTTGAAGACTGATGCGTTAAATTACCTACATTATAAATGGAAATGGCTATTTTTAAGTTACTGGACATATATTAATTACACCAGAATGCCTAAAATATAAGGCATTAAGCTCTGTAACTAATTATCAAACATCAATTTTAAGTTACAAACCAAACTAAGTGTTTAAAATCAGTATTTTACCTATTCTACTTTCTTTCAATCAAGGTTTTCGTGTATATATATATATATATATCACAGAGTTAAGACAACAAATTTGTTTAAAATGTTAAATGTTAAGAATTTACTTATAAAAAAGGAGGAAGGGGGATTAAAAAAGAAATGTGGCAGCATCTTTAAGACTAACCGGTTTTTATTTTCGCATGAACATAAAAACCAGTGGATATGTGGATATAAATCCACTGCTTTGGATGCAGTACCAAGCGAATCCAAAAAAGTGGGTTTATATCCACGAAAGCTCATTAGAAAATAAAGGTCACTTAGCGTCAAAGGTGTTCCCACATTTCTTTCTTTTTTCTTCCTTCTTTTTTTTATGCTGCAAGAGACTAACATGGTTTCTTCTTTGAAGAATTCACTAGGCATTCATTCAATATATCAAAGAACTGAGGAAATATTCTAGTTCTCTTCTCACTATTTAAAGTGCTAGTCTTATGTATTACTGTTATTATTCATTTATATGGCACCATCAATGAACATGGCACTTCATGGTGCTGATGTAGACTGGGACCAAGATGAAGCATTTAATATACAGCTGAGTTAAACCAAAACCGTACTGGAATTGGGATGGTCATTATGTGTTTCAGCCTCTTATCTATCCTAACTCAGTACATGTGGTGCTCTGTTAAGTGGTCAAGGATGTGCTTTGCATACAAAAGAGGCAGGTAAGTATGAAATCTTGGAAAGCTACTCTTTGTCAGCGTAGACAATACTGAACTGTACAGTACAATGATCTGACTCAGTACAAAGCACCTTCTTGCATTCTTGTCCTGGTCCATTACTTTGGTATAGAAACTGCGTCCAAGCATTTCTCACAGAGTTCCTACAATTGCACAGATTTGTAGTATGAATTTGTGTCCAACTGTGGACCTTTTGGCAGCATGATAAGGATTAATCAGAATATGATTTATGATTTTGACAGATAAGCCGCATCCCAATATTACAAGGAAGCCACATGTACTACACTTGGGACAGACTTTTAACAGCCTCCCTCCAAATTAAAAAAAAAATTAGAATTCATTTCTAATTCTAGGGAAGAAGAAAATACAAAAGCAAAACAAAAGCAATGAATTCACACTTTCAAAGTGTATAGCAATAACATATCTTACCAATTCCCCAAGAACAACTGAGATCACTGTTTTGACTGTTTTTACTTCTTTGTTCATCTTTTTCCTCTTGATCTTCATCAGAATCATCACCAAGCATTGTTTTCTCTAACTTGGCCTGCTGCTGCTTACGCAATTCTTTCAACTGAGTTACAGTCAATTCTGATTCTGGTTCTTGATCCTCCTCTGGACCCTGCAGAATGAGTTACAGTTTTCATAACTGCATGATTGAGAAAAATGATTGACAATATAACTGCATATTTATGCAAAAAGTCCAAGAAGGTGTATTTTCCAGTAAGTATCATTAGGAATACAGTTCAAGCTTTTAAATGTTGCTGTGTTTCTTCAAGTTGTTTCCTACTTATGGCAACCCTAATGTGTTCTGGGAACTGAGAATCTGTGAATGACCAAGGTCATCCAGTGGGTTTCCATGGTTGAGCAGGGAATTAAACCCTGGTCTCCAGAGTTGTAGTTCAATGCAAACCACTATACCATGCTGGCTCTTTTCTTTTTAATGTTACAGAACTGTAAACATTGCTACAAAACTATTTACAACTAGCTGATAATCTTCTTCACCCTTTTAAAATAGATGTTATAAATTTAGTGCATCTTCGTTAAGGCTGCCTCCACCTCCTTTTTGGAATATATTTAGTGAAGCATCCAGAGAGTAGTTGAGAACTCATGACATTAAAATGTCTCAAAGTCAGATGCATGTCTGACATCCAAGAGCACTGGAGAGTGTTTCAGGAGCTTTACAATGCACCAGGACCTATTCAACCATCAACTTTTCTGATACTAGCGATACACACCTTCCATACTGTCTGCCTGATTTCCTTGATACCTTTCAAATATTAAAGTACTAAACTCTCAGTAACCTTAAACTGCATGTATATGATGCACAAAGTTCTAGGATAAGGGTAGGCAATTTCAAAATAGATGGCAGTTGCATTAGATATCCTAACCTACTGTGGGAGCACACCTGACTCCCAAATATTGGCAGCATGTGGTAAAATACCAAAGCATTTCCTTTTAACAAAAAGGTGCATTTGTCTGTATGTTGCTTATTATTGCTCTAGCAGAATACTAGAATAACCAAAAAATAAGTGAACCCAGTGGCATGTGACAAACTCAAAAGACCAGTTACTGGTAGTTTGATCTTTATGAGTAAATCTCAGACCTGTTTCAATGTATACCTGTAGCTAAAGTAGTACATCAAACAGCACCAAGCCTCAGAAATCTACACGGGGGGAAGATAACAGTGTACCTATGACAACCGGTACAATTCTCCTTGGCTGGTTTCCTGTTTCTATCAGGAATTTACCCCCCCCCCAAAAGAAAGTTTGCTTCAAGGAGTCCACTCACACTCAGGGCTACATATACCAGCAAAATATTGCAATCATTTTTTTGTTTGCTTGTTTCTTATCCCTATAGAATATAACCTTTCCTCTGGTTACTTTCTAGGTTACATCCCATCCATATCTCCATTTGGATTCTGTTTTTAAACCCTTTACTCAAGTTACACAAAGGACACTATTCCATCCGTAAGGCACTACTTGTGTTAATACAAGTCAAAATGCTGAGATAAGTGATTTAAAATCACTTACCCATAGAAATGGATATCCATGTGGTGATTCATTCAAATTAGACACAAGAACCACTCAGAATACTTTTAGCCACCACTCATGAAACTAAGGCCATCTCCACGCTACACTGTTCCAGTGCTGTTATTCCACTTTCAACATCCTATGGAATCCTGGGGTTTGCAGTTTAGGGAGGAGCCTTTAGACTTCTCAGCCAGAGAGCTCTTTAGCCTCAGGAAACTACAAACCTCCGGATTCCATAGGATGTTGAAAGTGGAACAATAGCACTATAACAGTTTAGTGTGGAAATGGCCCCGGGGAAGCAGCCGCCACCACCGCCGCCGCCCTCCCAGGCCTGACGAACGGGGGGGGGCAAAGGGCTAGAAGCAGCCCTCGGAACCCAAGAGACACGGGCACTCTCGACGTGACCCCGCCTGCTGAATGCCGTTGCCCACATCAGTCGCCCACCTGCAGGACAAAAAGGCGGCTGCTGCCTCCGAAACGCAACACATGCCCGACGCGGACCCGGCAGTAGGTCCGGGGCGGGATCCGCGCTTTGTTCAGGAAGGTTCCGTGGGCGCTGTCCAGGTCGTAGACGTACAGGCCGGGCCCGGGGCCTTCCTCCTCCTCCTCGGTCGCCGCCGCCGCCCCTGCCTCTCTCCCCGCATCCCCTGCGGAGGGGGGCGGGCGGTGCTGGAGCACGGCGTGGTGCCGCGACACGCACGGGTGAGCCAGGGAGAGGTCGCAGCCGGGGGCTCGCCCCACCATCAGCCAGCTCCGGCCGCCCAGGCGGATGCTGTCGAGCACGGCGCCGCCCTTCACCATCTCCAGGCTGTAGCCGGGGGAGCCCTCGGCGGCGGGGCAGCCTCCCCACGGCGGCTCCTCATAATCTGGCAGGACCGGAGGGCTGGGGCGCGGAGCAGGGCCTCGCGGGGGTTTAGGAGCCGCCGCCGCCGCCGCCGCCGCCTCGACTTCTTTCCCTCGGGCAGGCCCAGGAGGCGGGAGAGCCGGTTTCTTGAAATCTTGCATCTTTTCGGCCTCTTCTGTAGCCTCCGCCATATTGGCTCGTCCGTCTCTTTAACTGGCCCTCCGGAAATCCCTTCCGCGGTACTTTGGTTCCGGGCAGCACGTCATCGTCGCGAAAGGCTGGGCCTCCTCTTCGAGGCCGCAAAAGAGGTAAGCAGGTGAGGGGAAAAGAGGAGGCGAGAGGAAGGAGGGAGCGCATTGGGGTGGCTCGAAGGCTGAAGGCACAGGGATGGCTTGTGGTTCTGGCCAAAAAGAGAGAGAGGGAAATGGGGCGCGGATAGCAGAGGGCGCCTGAGGGGCACGGAATGGCCGGCTTTCCAGGGGACCCTCCTAGAAGGGTAGGAGGGAGCGGGAGTAAGTGCAGTTCGCCCTCCACACTGGGGCCACAAGACCCTCGCACAAGTGGAATTGTCCCAAATATCCAAATTGTCTGTGTGCTTCTGTGGGAAGGAGGCCGAGGCACGGTGAGGAGAGCGGGCATTCGGGGTCTAAGCCGGGTCCATTTCCGCGCTAGCCTCAAAGGCCCCTCCCTAAACTGCAAAGCCCAGAATTCCATAGGATGTTGAAAGTGGAGTAATAGCACTAGAACAGGCTAGTGTGGAAATGGCCCAGGTCAGGGAAAGGAAAAGGAAAGAGGGTGTTAGCATGGTGGCCCTAGACTTCCTCTCGCAACATCCCCTTTCTTGGATGTGGAGGCGGGGGCACAGTGAGGAGGTTTCTTGTGCTGAGAAACTGGGCTGCAAGCTGTTCTTAGCTGACCCAGCAGAAGCTGGGGGAGGAGGACCGGTGGTGGGTTTTTAAAAGGCTGTGTGGCCTGATTGTAGCTACTGAGAAAGAAAATTCTCCCAGAAAAGAACTATCTGAGGTGTATGGGGGTAGGAGCTGAAGAAACTCTCAAATAATCAAATCCATGAAAGTCAAACCCACAAATGAGGAGGACCAACTGTAGATTTGTCAGACCCCAAGGAGAGAGAAAGAATCAGTAGGAGACTCCAGGAACCCGCTGAAGGATTGGAGAATCTCTTGCACTGGCACATGCATGGCTTCACTTTTTATATCTTCTTTTAATTTCTGAACTGGAACGTAACACCCCCAGCGGTACACATTTGTTTCACTGAGCACTTATGATCCTGTTTGATGCTTCAGTGTTCGTTTACAGTGATGGTGCTGTGCATTGTTGTTGTAGAATGCCTTCAAGTTCTTTCCGACTTATAGCGACACTGTTATGGTTTTTTTTTTTTTTGCAAGATTTTGATCAGAGGGGGTTTGCCATTGCCTTTCTCTGAGACTGAGAGAGTGTGACTTGCCCAGTGTCACCCAGTGGGTTTCCATGACCTAAGCAGTGTATGGTTTTATAGGTCATAACCAGCACTTTGAATTGTGTCTGAAAATGAACCAGTTGCCAGTGAAGCTGTTTCAACCAGGGAGTTATGCGGTCCCTATAACTGGCCCCAGTCAGCATTCTGGCTGCAACATTTTGGACCCATTAAGTTACTGAACTGTTTGCAAAAGGCAACCTCACATAGAGTATGTTATAGAGCTCCAAACAAGATGTGATCAATACATCTATCATGGTAGCGAAATCTGATGTCTCAAGGAATGGGCGCAGCTGGTGCAGTAGTTTTAGCTGTGCAGATGCACCCCTGACCATTGCTTAAACCTGGGCATCCAGGCTTAGAGCTGAGTCCAGGAGACCACCCAATCTGCAAGCCTGAGATTTCAGGAAGAATGTAGCCCCATTCAGGACAGGGGAGTCCCTATTCCTTGATCAGCTGTTCAACTGAGCAGGAGCGCCTTTGTCCTATCTGGATGAAATTTAAATTTGTTTGCTCTCCTCCAGTTCATTATTGACAACAGACTTTGATTCAGTATTGAGACAGCTTCTTTGGAGTCAAATGGGTAGGAGAGGTACAGTTGGGTGTCATAAGCGTACTGGTGACACCGAACACCAAAATTCCGGATGACCTCTCCCAGCAGTTTCGTGTAGATGTTAAACAGAATGGGGACAAAATGGAACCAAGGATCTTACAGGTCAGTGGCTAGGACATTGAACAGGAGTCCCCCAGCATCACCTTCTGAGATTCCCCCTCTAAGAAAGACTGGAACCACTTCATAACAGTGCATGCAAATTCCATTGCAGAGAGTCAGTTCAGAAGGATACCACGGTTGATAGTATTGAAAACTTCTGAGAGGTCCAGCAGACCCAAGAGGGACGTACTTCTGTCCAGTTCCTTGCATAGGTCATCCACCAAGATAACCAAAGCTGTATCCATCCCATAACCAGATGAGTATAGGACTATAGTGCTATACAGTTATTGAATGAGTGATTTGGATTTAAAAGCAAATGTAGCTTTATGAGTAACTCAAAGGCAACAAAGCAGGCTTTCCATGTTCCAGAAGATCTGTTGATTGTTAAAGTGTGCATACACATGGTACAGAACAAAAGAAAAATACATTGTTGGATGTGATGAAAAATCCTGATTCTGCAATAGTCTTAAAATAGCGTGAAGAAGGAGTTAAGACTGTGCTTGGTGCATATGAAAAAACTTTGCATCAAAGGCTTCTGAGATAAAGAATCTATGGCTGCTCTTCCTTTGACAATATAAATGGTAGCACATATTCTGATCTGTGTCATCTGAATGTATGGGGATTGTTTGTAAAATAGCATGATTTGGCAGTGCTTTCTTTTTTTTTTCTTTTTCTTTGTTTTAGGGGCAATGAAAATGTAATTGTTGAAAGAAGATGCAGCCCACCTATCTAATGAAGACTGTGTTACTAAATGGGGTTTCCTCCTGTGAACGAGAACCGTGAACAGCATAAATTCTAAATTCCTCCCTTTTCCCATTTGTCATCTTCCCAGCTAGATCAAAAAGTTCATTTTCTTCTTTGAGGAAACTGCAAAGACTTCCAGGAGAGTTTCTCTGTCATCCGAACTGTTTTAGTGGAAATCATCACACCCAGTTAACAAAAAGATGCTGCGTTACTGGGGTGAGATCCCAGTCTCCTCCAGCCAGGCCAACCGTAGCTCCTTTGACTTGCTTCAGCGGGAATTTCGTACTGTGGAGGTCCAAGATCCTCCATTGCATCAGCCTTCGGCCAACAAGCCCAGGCCCACTACTATGCTGGACATCCCCTCGGAGCCCTGTAGCCTCACCATTCATACCATACAGCTAATCCAGCACAATAGAAGGCTGCGTAGCCTCATTGCCATGGCTCAGACTCAGAACCAACAGCAAGTGGAGGGCATTAAGATGGAAGAAAGTGAACCTTTGCCTACCTGCCCAGTCTCCCCACCTCTCCCTGACGACTTGCTTCCACTTGATAGCAAAACACTCAAGATACCATTTCAGTTGAGGCACAGTGATCCAGAAAGTGACTTTTATAGGTATGTGGGAGATTATTGATTGAGTTTTTTTCTGGAGTCACAGAAAAGTAATGTTTATTGCCAAGTCCTGTCATCCTACACTGGTCGACTGTTCAGTTATTTTTATTTTAGTGAACAGTTACAGATTTGGAATTCTTCAAAGATCATTTAGTCCAGTCCCCTGTCAATGAAGGAAATCCACAGCCAAAGCATCCCTGATACAACAGAATCATAGAGTTGGGAGGATATAGCCGTTTTTTTTTTTTAAGAGAGGAAAACAACAAGGCTGTTTTCTGTATTGCACTACTTATGCTTTGTTGTTGTTGTGTGCCTTTGAGTCATTTCTGATTTATAGTGCCCCTAAGGGAAACCTGCGAAGGGGTTTTCTTGGCAAGATATGCTCAGAGGGAATTTTCCTTTGCCTTTGAGGCTGAGAGAATGTGACTTGCCCAAGGTCACCCAGTGGGTTTCCATGGCTATGTGGGGATTTGGACCCTGGTGCCCAGAATCATACTCCAACACTCAAATCACTTTATTGATTAGGTGTATCAGGTATTAAGAGATGAGTAGAATTGCTGACACATCTGCATTTCCAATTCAGGCCCAGAGATTTTTGCTTGCATAGAGCTCTTGGGCCTCTGACACAGCTCTGTAGTCCATTCTCCAGTCAGAAGCTGTTTGGGCCCAACCTGCCTCTCATCAGCTGCTAGGTAACTCTTCTTTACCTTATCTGTTATTCAACTTTGGCTGCCCTGTCTGTTGCTCAAAGGGAGATTTAATGGTCCTTTGTCAGGTGTCAGGGCTGTGAAGCATTGCTGCTAATTGCAATGCTTGTTCCACTCATTGTTAGGAATTTGTTGCAGGGAATTGTCAGACTGACACTAATGGTAATAGCTGAGGTTCAGCTAAGAATTGCTGCTGTTTCCATAAGCAGACCAGGGAAGGAAAAATGTAGAGGTGCAAAACATGGTTATTAGGAGAGACATTAGAACAGCTGAGCAGATTAAAATCTCTGCTTTTGAATCTTTCAATATCAGGTATCATTACTGTGATCTATAACTATTCCAATCATTTAAAGAATTCACAATCTTTGCCCTTTATTTTGTTCAGAAGCAAATTTCTGTTGTATAATGGAATTCTATTGCTTTTCATTTCTTAGAAGAGATAGCTCAGCAGTGTAATGTTCTATAAAATTGAAGCAATTGTGAGAAAGCAGCCTTTGCTTTCCGAAACTTGCTCCCTTCGTACAGTTCATCTTCGGAAAAGCCTGTTATTTCAACCCATTATTTTACCTGAATGAACTTCAGCTGTTTTTGTACAACTAAGCTGTTTTTATACAAATCAAATGGACCCACATGCCTTCACTTTAACAGCCTTGTTAAACAGGAAATGGGCCACATGATTTCCTTACTTAAAATGGGAAAACTCTTACCTTTCTTTCAAGAGTATTTTTTGTGGCCATTTTCAGGGGTGAGAATGGAAAATGATACAATGTATAATGCCTAAAACCTCATTAACCCCAAAGGCCTTTGTTTTATTGTTTTATTTATCTGGGCTGACAGATTTGTCACTGGGCTCTGTTCAGGGAGATAGTCTGTTTGACAGTGGGCAGCTGGAATGAGTCTCCATGTCATTTTTTTTTTACCCCGGGGATCTTGTGGGGTGGCACAGACTGCTATAAAAACATCATGGATAGAGGTGTGGTGTGGTGTGGGAACAGGATAAGAAGAGGAAAGGAAGGCTTGAGTAAAGCTGAGGAAGGCTTGGTTGGGCTAGCCCTGCTTTCTTTTTTCCCTCGCTGGAGTAGCAGTACAGCTTTTAATCTTATTATCACATCCTGGCTCCTTTCTCACAACCTGCTTTCCCTAAAACCCATAACGTTCGTGGATAAAGGGCAAAGCTTATTAATGATTATTCCAAAAGAAATAGATAACCTGTGGTAGCGTGTTATTAAAAGTAAAAATGAAAAAAATACTCTGTTGAGGCTGTACTTATAGAAAAATAGAATGAAATCTTTATTAGGATAACAAACTAGGAAAATGGTATTGAGGATTCAAGAAGATTCAAACAAAATAACACTTAAAGATATTTAACTATTTCCTTCAAACCACTACAGTGTTCACCAACAGAACTTTCGCACATACACACACCCTTTGGTTTTCCCAGCGCAAAGGTCTGTTTCCCCGCTCAGAGATCCACTCTCTGACCCCTTCAGAAGTGGCTTGGTTACTTCTCTGCCCCCACTGTCAGCCACTGAGAAGCTAACTCTCTCTCAGAAAATCCTCTTTTGGTTTACTGGATGCTCTGACTTGAGTCTGTCCATGAATCTCACTGAAGGCTCTCACAGTATATGTGTGTATATGTATGTGTGTGTATTGTTACTGTGGTTATATGGCCCAAGCCCGAGGTCTACAATTTCATATTGGTTGTGGTTAATATTTCCACGTGGCACTCCATAAAGATGAACCCCACGTGTCTGATCGGGTCACGGAGAGCCTATGTAGGCAGGCACAGCCGTACAGCCTCAATTATGCAAGCTAGATCTAGGCCAGTAAACAACAATCTGTCGCACAGCCGGTAGTGCCCTCCAGACGCAACCGACCATTAAGCATAAGCAAGGGCTCTCAGCCCTGAACTGTTTGCTTGACGGGATTAGCACGTCCGTCTATACAATCGCTAAGCGCTCCTCATCTGCATACTGTTCTAACAATTGGCAGTGCTGTCCAAATCTCATCAATTCTGATTTCGACCTTTGTCTCCACTCAAATCCCTATTTTTCTCCTCGTGAGAGGGCTAGCCTCCAGGTACAATCTTCCTTATAAAAACCCCCAAGTCTGAGCTTCTTGTTGGAACGCTCATGCTTTGCATCCCGAACTGCTGCTACTCTGTTTGGCGAGCCTCCCCTCAGCCTCCACGTGCTGGGAAACAGCGAACCCAAGCCTCAAACTCTATTTCTCATCTCCCAAACTGCAGGATCAGGTGGAATATTACCCCAGAAATCCGCTTAAAACCCCTATCAGTTTTCCTCACTTTCTACTTCTATAGTTCTTGGATGAGTGCATGTATCTGTGTGTACTGAATTGAGGAGATTATAATAAAGTCTTTTAAATTGAACCACTGTGCCTAGTTCTTGCTGTGGCCTGACCCCGTAGACATAGGGTTAAAGATCTCACTACGTTGCCCTGCCTCTCGTAGTACGAACTTGTGCTCTTGCTAATTCCCAACTTTATAATATTTGGAGCGCACTTAGGTGACCCTCACGGGACTCCCAGAAATCAGGGTAATGTATGTATGTATCTGTTAGGGATGGGCAAACCGAATCCACGAATCCTTGAATCCTTGGGAAGGTTTCGAGATTTGCAGACCTGAATCCCTGGGCCAAAACAGGTGAATCGAATATTTTGAATCCCTGCATGCCCAGGGGCCTGAGCTGGCATAAGCGCCCTGGATCAGGCCTGCATGGGTGTGGAAGCCCAGCGAGAGCCATGTCCCTGCATGCCCTGGGGCTGAGCTTGTGCGAGCGCTCCAGATCACACTCATTCCTGCCGCTGTGTCTGACTCCCTCTGCAAGGTAATTATTCTCTTCTTCCTGTTCTTTTGACTTGAGACTAAAGGGTAGGGATTGGGACTGGACTAGAGGCTGGTGTTAGTTTGTTTTTGTTAAGTGCCTTCCATGTTTTAGGACTTGAGACTGGACGTCAGGGTGGAGAATTGAGACTGGGACAGAGGCTGGTATTTTTGTTTTTTGTTTTTTTTAAAGTGCCTTTCTTGTTGCAGGACTTGAAGCTTGACTGGAAAGTACAGTGTTCTTGAGATTTCAAGGACAGCTGGAAAAGATTCATTTGCATAGCTCCCTTGCAAGGCTCTTCCACACACAATTCTGGGGTTTGTAGTTTTACAAAGTGTCACAGGCTTCTTTGCCAAAGTGTGCTAGTGCATCATCAAACTACAAACCCCAGGATGCCAGAAGGAGCTATGCAAAGAAAAGCCAGTTTTGACCTGGATTATTTGTGTATTGTAGTACGTGGCCCTGTTTACACAGGCAGGAAAATGTGTACATTGGGCAGCAATCTCTGTCATCCTCAGCCAACATAACCATTTTTGATGGGTGATAGGAATTGTCTTCCAGTACATTTGTGGGGGAGAGTAGCTTGGGAAAGACTGGTATAGACATTACTGAGGTTGATGGATTGTGGTCTGAGTCGGTGTAAAGTATCTAGCATATTTTGTTTTACATTGCTCTAGATATCTGTAAACTCTAGTTTTTGCTAATCAAAAAACAGATTTGAAGTGAGAACTCCAGCTGTCAGATGATTATACATTGTTAGTCTATATTCAAACACTACAAGAAGATAAAAAGATAAGAGAAAAAATATACTATCACTAGCACTGAAGCTTTTCTCTTTTTTTGCTGGCCATCTGCATTATCTGTAGGCACTTTAAAATATAAGTGCTTGCTTTATAAATGATTGCTTTATAATAGCTTGAGCATCTATTCTGACTGGTCAAATATCTATGTCTATTTTTACATAGTACTCTGAATATTTGGGAAGTAGCCCAAGCCATTTCAGCTAGTGAGCTTGCAGAGTAAAGATTTTAAAATTTGAATGTGTAAAAGTCCCCAGCCAACCTCAGCCAGACATGCTATCTGATCTTGAAGTTTGCTGTGCCTCAGTGTAATACATTTGATTGGAGCTTCTCACAATCTAAACCCCGTCTGGTGATAGATAGATACACAAATGTGTTCTATATGTATTTTAAAATATGTAGAATGCATTTGGATTCAGTGGTATAAAATCTTTAGGCTTAGGCTTTTCACCTGTGCATATCTGGACTCACTTTAGAAGCAGCACATCTTTTACTTTATTGTAATTAATATTAATGTACTGCTGTGAGATAAAATTGCAGGACTTAGGTACAGTATCTCAAAGCAAATGCTTCACTTTGAACACTGAAAAATTTGCAACAGTAGCTTCTTTGATACATATTTTTATTTTTTAAAAAAACTAACTTTGAAGTCAGACCAAATCTTTTGCTCAGCGTAGGAAAGTTGTTACAAAAAGTTTGTCTTGTGTCTCAAGTAGGCTAGGACATTAGATGTGCTGGAAATGTTTATCGCCATTTGCAGCCAGTGGATGCATCTTTCTCTGTTTTCATCATAACTTTTCTGTCATGTGTCTTCTTTCAGAGGCAAAGGAGAGCCGGTAACAGAGTTAAGTTGGACTTCCTGCCGCCAGCTTCTGTACCAGTCTGTAGCCACCATTTTGGCTCATGCAGGCTTTGAATGCGCCAATGAGAGCGTCTTAGAGACTCTGACAGACATTGCTCATGAGTACTGCTTGAAGTTTACGAAGCTGTTGCGTTTTGCTGTGGACCGAGAAGCTCGGCTTGGGCAGACCCCTTTCCCAGATGTCATGGAACAGGTCTTCCATGAAGTAGGTGTTGGAAGCGTGCTCTCTCTGCAGAAGTTTTGGCAACATCGGATTAAAGATTATCACAGCTATGTGTTACAGGTAAGCAAAAGAGCAAGTGGTGTGCACAAAACAAAGTAAGCAAAGTAAGTCCCATGGTATTCCACAGTAAATCGAAACTCAGGGCCTTTCTGCACTACACTGTTATAGTGCTATTATTCCACTTTAAACATCCTGTGGAATCCTGGGGTTTAGGGAGGGGCATTTAGAATTCTCAGCCGGAGAGCTCTTTGGCCTCAGTAAATGACAAATCCCAGAACTCCACAGGATGTTGAAAGTGAAATAATAGTACTATAATAATGTAGTGCAGAAAGGCCCCTGGTGTGTATTCTCTTCCTGTAGTTCATTGCTCGAGTGCGCTTGCAATTGGGTACTTTGCATATTTGCAAGAATTGCATTCCATTGAGAAAAAATGCCATGGAGGCACAGGCTTCCCTTTGTCAAATGGAGATTTTTGACAGATCGTTAACATGCAGAATTTCATGGTATTAGGGTTTTTTTGTGGACTGCTAAAGAGAGTTAATGTATGAAACCTTGGGAATTTCTTTCTCTCCTCACATATGGATTTGAAAATATTAGCTGCTTCCAGTGCCGTCTCAGATGTGTGGTGGCCACTGCAGCATTACGCCTTTCCACTGTGTTCTTTTCCTGCTGTAAGAACCCAGAAAGTCATATGGGAAGAGTCAGTTTTGTGGTTATATACATACCAGTACTAGTGACTTATATGACCTTGGAATTTTTTTTTTATCACTAGCTATATAGGAAAAGAGAGCCATTGTAATGTAGTGGTTGGAGCATTGGACTACAATGCTGGAGACCAGGTTTCATTTCCCCTCTCAGCCATGGAAACCCACTGGGTGATCTTGGATGTATCACACACTCTCAGCTCCCAGAAAACCCTGTGACAGGTTTGCCTCAGGACTGAATAAGTCAGAAACAACTTGAAGGTGTATAACAACAGCATATAGAAAAGAGCCTTTTTTCAGAGACTTTCACACTGCTTTAGCTGGAACTGACTCTGAGACATTTGATGTAGACCTCAAATGTGATTCCTGCATTGGGAATTCTGAGGTGAATGAATGAATGATGCTGATGAGAGAACTTCATTAACTTCATTTCAACCTTCTAGGAAAACACAATTTTAAGCACACAAATGTTTGTTTTCTTCATATAAGCATTGGTATGTTGCTGTTTCATTTCTGTTCATTTCATCTGTGTGTGCACTTTGATAAGTTAGTCCCACAGTTCCTGATCATTTCAGTGGAATTGGCACAAGGTTTCTTGTAGTCTATATCCATCTGAAAAGAGATGAATTTAATAAGTAGATGAATTAATTTTGATTTTTATCTTTACTGATAATACAAGATTAAAGTCAAAATTACTTCAGCTGCTTATTAAATCCAACTCTTTTCATTTGAGAAAGGCATTATCTTTCCACCATTATAGCCCAGTTTCCCTTTGTGCTGACTTTCTTGGATCTTGCAGAGCCAGGAGGTCTCTTTGCATGGGGTTTTCTGCTAAGTGGACTCCACTAAGCCACAGTTCCTGGGGGATGGGGTGAATATTCTGCTAATTTTAAAATATGTGAAGCAACATGCTGGACCATGTTGGTGGGCATATTATGCCTACTCTCCACAGTGTACTTTAGATGTTGTAATCTATTTTAGAAAGGTTGTCTTGGATGTAATGAGCTAGACATCACACAATGGGAACAATGCACCTCTGTGCATTTTATGCTTCTGTCTCAGATTACTTCCTATTTTCCTTTGCCAAATGGGTCACTGGCAGGTCAGCAAGCAACTCTCTGAAGAGTATGAAAAGCTTGTCAACCCTGAGAAGACAGCAGAAGATATGAAACCTGTGAAGATCAAGGAGGAGCCAGTCAGTGACATCACATTTCCCATGAGTGAAGAGCTGGAGGGGGATTTAGCCTCTGGGGACCAGTCTTTGCCTGTGGGAGTGCTTGGAGCTCAGAGTGAGCGTTTTTCAGCCAACCTGGAAGGAGAGGCATCCCCACAAACATCAGGTACATGTTACTCTTGCGTAGTAACTTGACTTATACAAGCAGTAAAGAAAATCACATATGTACAGAAGTAGTGTTGGTTCCTACTTTGAACATGAAAATGTTGCATGCTATGGCTCGCTTGTTCTAATCTAAAAATAGTGACCTTAGGAAGTCATTTCAGATGTTTTGCCATTTTTCACATTTTCAGTTGCATGTTATGCCTTTGACAATTTATTTAAATAGGATGGTAGTAGTGTTACAGGAAGGGTGAGGAAGGGAAGGGACCACCTCCTAGCAGTGGGTAGGGCCAGGGACAAGAAGTGGAGCCAAAGTGGATAAGTGGAACTAGAGATGTAAAATTTCTGGAAATTTTGAAGCCATGGGAAAAAAAGTTTTTTTTTCCTGTTTTTTTTTCCAGAAAAAAATGGAAATTTTTGGAAAAATTGAAAAAATGCAACATTAGCACTTTTTACAGATTGAAAGTCACTCTGTTACTTTAGGAACATAAAATATGGACTCTGTGCAATTTGATTTGGTATAAAATTATTACAATTGGTATATTAAAAACTCAGTGAATTCAAACAACTATTACAAATGGAATTTACTTTTATTTTTTAAACAATCTCCTGAATGGTACAGAACCTCTTTGGTTTTGCTAGTTTATGGGTAGCAGGCAAATAAATAAATAAATATATAAAAACAAAAAAAAAACAAAAAAATAAACAGAAGAAACCATCAACATGAGTAACAATGAAAATTATTTACCTATATTTCCTATCCACAGTATCAAATAGACATAAAGCACCCATTCCCATAAAAAAAATTGAGGACGAAAAAGTGTATGGAAAAGAGGAGGGAGGGACTAAGATTCAATGAATAGGCATGAAATTTAATCAGACTCATTTTCTGAGCTATAGTTATTGGTATCAGTTTCAGTCTCTGGTTTTGCTTTGTTATGTTTGTCATCATCTTCACAGTTGTCATGGACTTCTAAAAAACCGGAGGTTTACCTGGATTGAAACAAGCTTCTCTGCCCTTTTACCTGTCAGTTTATTTCTTGATTTAATGTGAGTGTTTCCAAACATAGACCAGCTTCTTTCACATGCTGCAGAAAATTTTCTTCTTTTTTTCAATTTTTCCAAAAAAAAAACAAGGATTCAGAAAAAAAAAAACCCATTTTTTTCTGAATTTTTCCATTTTTTCCCCCTGGCCTTCACACCTCTAGGTGGGACTGATGCAGTCCTTATTAATATGCATACTTTACCACCAAACATTCAAAGCATAACTAAATTGCAGGCATGTCTATTCAAGGGTAAGCCTCAGTGTAGCAGCCTTCCTGCCTGCAAAGCTCAGTTCTAAAGTTTAAATAGTGTTAAATATCATTTTTATGTCTAATCACTAACTGTAAATAACAACAGGGATTTCCTTACAAGATGGTGAAGCCCAAGGGTTGTATCCAGTTCACAGATTTACTAACTCATGGCTGGAGAATAAAGTCAGAGAAAATTCTTCTGTTTTTAGCAGAAACATCTAGAATATGACTGCTGTGATCAAGAAATTTTCTGGGGCTATGTGAGTCACCTTTATCCTTCTAAATTCAAGGAGTCATTTAATGTGTAATGAGTTTGCTATAATATCTAAATTTAAGCTTGGAACAAAAGATAATGTTCTCTACAGCTTTTTGAGTCCTATGGTTCTGAATTTTATTTTATTTTATTTTCATGGGATGTAGCTTTTTTTAATATGCAAGGTAATTGATTTCAAGTAAACAATATAAATACACCATTTCCACTAGCTGTATCCATAAACAATATGCAGTTTAAGTTAACTATCTACTGTTAATTCCCTATGTGGCTCTCAGTCTCACAGTGTTCTATAGAAAACAAGTCTTGTGAGAAAAGATTGAAGGAACTGAATATGTTTAGCCAGGTAGGTCTCACTCTTCAAATACCTGAAAACTATTACACAGAAGACTTGATCTCCTCCATTTCACAGACCACTGGTAGATCTGCACTTAATTCAGAGGATTTCTGTGCTCTGTAATGCAAGAGTGGAAAGAGTGGAAGAGTGGAAACATCTTCCGGATGTTGTGGCATGCCAATTCCCAGCATTCCTAAATACTGGTTATCCTGGCCAGGGCTGCTGGAGTTGCAGTCCAAGTATATCTTGGAAGGCTGCATGATTCTCACCCTGATCTAAGGAGACCGAAAAGCTTGGATGCCTGTCAGCTTTTGAAAGTCACATGGTACAACCAGCTGATAAGTTGAGATATCTCCTCTAGAGAACTGATTAAAGAATAAAGCTTATGGAGAAATGAATATGAGGCTTTTTAGGGTCTTTCCACACTACATTGTTATAGTGCTATTCCACTTTCAAGATCTTATGGAATCTTGGGGTTTGCAGTTTAGGGAGGAGCATTTAGAATTCTCAACCAGAGAGCTCTTTGGCCTCAGTAAACTACAAATCCCAGAATTCCACAGGATACTGAAAGTGGAATAATAGCACTACAACAGTGTAGTACGGAAAGGCTGGCCCTTAGTTTAGATCAGCATAAAGTGATAGGTATTATAATTAATTAAACACTCTGATGATTCTGTGAACAAGGCCACTGTATCCTCTTTCAGAATGTCAAGATCCTTACTGGAATCTGTTATACTTGATTTTCCATGTGGGTAGCCATGTTAGCCTGTTGGAGCAGAAACAAAGGGAGCCTTGTGGCTACAGGTTTTATTTGACATGAGCTTTCAAAGACGGCAGTCCACTTGCATCCTATGAAGTAGGCTGCAGTCCTCAAAGCTTAGACTAAATAAAACTTGTTTGCCATTAAGATACCAAGACACTTTTCACTGTTTCTGCATTTTTGGTTGCCTCTTTAAAACTGTCTGAAGTACCGAACTGAAGGATGAAACTAGTATGGAATACATTCTACTCTCTGAGGTTTTCCTTCCCAACTGAGACCTAATAATCAGCATGCATAGAGGACTGTTGATGTAAGAATACCCATCTTTTCATCCCAGTATTTTAGCCACTAGGGCTTTCAAACATACCACTTTCATGATCTCTCATTTCTAGGAGAAAATTTCTTAAAAGTCTCTTGCCCCCACCCCCAGAGAGTCTTAATCTGTCCTTTTGTTTCTGTTTAGCTGTGCTTTCCAGTCTGCTGAACTCCATGGCTCCCTGCAGTAATAAGTGTTCCACTTAGCAGCACTTTAAACCACATACACACACATACACAAACCCCAAGGCCTCTTCTATTAACCTTAGCTGACTCTATCTCTGAAGGAGTTGAGATTGCAGGCTCTTTAACTTTTTAAAGAAATAAGCTTTTGAAAATACAAATCTTTTTGATGTTCTGCTGTGGCTCATTGCTTTTCTACAAAGCCTCAGAAATTTGAAATCCTCTTGTTCTGGCAGAGAGGATGAAGCAAGTGATTCCTGGGCCATTTGGGGATTTGAGTACTTCATGTGAAAAGCTTAATATGAATGTTTCACTGCTTAAGGATGAGAGGTTAACATGTTGGCAGTATATCAAATGCCTTGTGATTCTGTAAGAGTGGAAAAATGGTTATTAATTAAGAAGAAGACATTCTTCTCTCCCTTTATAATCTTTGTTTTCATCACAGAGGCCTCTGTGAGCTGGCAACCAAGTTGATGAAGAGCATACCACTGCTCTCCCACCCAGTTGTACAATGTGTTGAAGCTCGACAGAAAGAAGGGAAGGGTCTTAGGAATATAGAATGGCTTCCAGGCAGTTGTTCTTTTGTTGTTTTGTTCTGTTCTCCCAATCTTCTCTATTTGCAGCCAACTTTCCCCTAAGCACATTGCTTCATGGTGTCTCTGCTTCACTCAACCTTTCTTTGGGATTCATCAAAGCTTTGTAAAGCTTCCAGATAAAGTTACTCTGTATGAGAGATGGTTCAGAATGTTAAATGTTTTTCTATGTTGTTGTTTATTCCTTACATGTTCTCTATCCAAACTAGATGGTTGACCAGTTTCATTGCTTTTTTCCCCTCTCATATTATGATCGTTTCTCATATCTTGTTCTGTATAGCAAACTTACTCTCTTTTGCTTTACCTCCAACTCCAGGTGGTGAGGTGAATACTTCCCCTCTTTGGAACTTAGCCCCAGTGAAAATGGAGCCGCAGGAGAGTGAAGAAGGCAATGTCCATGGACATCATGGAGTCCTGGGCAGTGATGTGTTTGAGGAGCCCATGTCAGGCATGAGTGAAGCAGGCATAGCACAGAGCCCAAATGGCTCTGAAAGCAGTTATGGGTCTCATTCCCCTGATAGCCTGATGGGATCTTCACCAGTCTTCAACCAACGAAGCAAAAAGAGGATGAAGAAAATATGAACTTTGATCTGTGGATGATGACAGAAGGAACTCATTTTGCAAAGAACCTGGTAGCACATAGGATTCTGAAGAGCAAGATAAGTTCTTAAGTTAGCAGAGATGTTTTGGATTTCCATGCAGTGCTTTGTCTTTGCGATCCTTTTGTCTCTGTTCCCTAATTACTAAAAGACGAGTTTACAGTAGAATGGTGCTTGCATCCGCGCTCGCACACATTGGGCATCACTGGATGGTTTGGCAAAAACACAAGTTTGAGTGACTTGCTGAGGAAAGGTGGTAGCTCTTTCCTAAAGCTGACTGTGTTTTTTTAAAAAAGTAGATAAATGTTTGAAAATGAAGTGGAATGTGTGGATTTTTGTATTTCTAATGCCATACATTTATATTTTTGGAAGAATATGCTTTTGGTAGAATATTTTTGTTTGCCTGTATCAAGGGTGGGGAAAATTTGAGCTTATAAGCGGTTGCTGAGCTGCAACTTCCGTTAGCTCCAGAGGATATATGTAGTGCTGGTGGGAGTCGTAGTTCTGGATCTAAAGACACCCATGTTCTCATTCCTTGACTGTATAATACTACTGTTGTTAATTTTGTTGTTGCTAACAAATGATGCAGGAATATATTTTCATTGTCATATACTCAAAGCATATGACAGCACAGTTTCTTTTAAAAATAAATAAATAAATAAATAAATACATCAAACCTGAACAAAGATAACCTAAAATGTTTACTGAGAAAACCAGAATTCTATGACCTCTGTTTATTATACAGTTCCAGTTTGTATAATTGTTGGTTATTTCTGCAAATTAACTTAAATTTTTATAAATTTTGCATGTTTAATTTTTCTTTAGCGAATTGTGTGGACAATGTACTATGCAGGGAACTGAAGTGCTATCCTAAATATTGGACATGTTTTTTTGTTCCCACGGAGTCGAATGGAATTGCAAAACCAACCTAGCATGCATATATGTCTGTTTCAGCTGAATGGCTTCTTTGCTTCTTGTACCAATTTAGTCTGTGCTTACAGATTTTAAAGATATTGATTGTTCTTTGCTGAGAGCTCGCTCTGAAAGATAAAACAGCTGGAGGACTTCAGCAATGGTTTATTTTTATTTCCTTTAATTTTATCCCCATTTTCTCTGCTCTTCCCAAGAATTAGCTTACTGTTGCTTGTTTATTATGTTAATACTGAAGTTTTTTTTTAAAAGTGTTGTTTGCAGAGAGGGAACCATGCTATATGTTAACAATATTTTTAAGTCAATAATATTTTCAGATGCCTTTGAGTTCCTTTGTTAGAGAAAGTGTGGGATATATAGTTTTAAAATATGCACATACATGCATTTTTTGAAACTTTTAAACATTATCCAGTGTGTTTGGTAATAAAAGATGCAATGAGATGTGAAGGACTGTGGAACATTTCATATTGCCCATCAGATTTCATATGTCCATCATATCCCCTCTTATGTTTTAAAACCAGGTCTTGGACTTGTTTTGGAAATGAGGTAGGACGTCCTATCATACTACAGCAAACTATTTTTCTTCAGCCAAAGCTAACCTAACGTTAGTACATTAAAAAATTAACCTTCCAAGTTGAAATGTTAGATCTACTTTAAATCCAACTCCTAAAACAAATCTAGATCTCATATTTACTTTCAAAAACATGTCCAAATCAAACCCCAATTTAAATTTAAGTTCGAACATATACTTAAATCCAAATCCAGATCCAGATGATATACGCTACTCATTCAATTGGTAGTATTACATCTACCATCCATGGCCAAACTTTATTATTTTTTTGTTACTCCTTTTCCCATTGACAAAATGGGACAGTATTTTCTATACAAAGGTTATTTGATGTTTTCACATGACTCAAACTATATGGCATACGTTCTTCTTGTCACTAAACACAGTTTGTAGTCAATAGGTTAATTATCCTAACAGCAATCCATGGAGTCTACCAAAAAGTACTAACTCCTTCTGTTAACATGCTTCACCAGACAGACCATTTATGTCCCTGCTTAGCTATATTCCTGAAACAGTAATGTTTCAAATTTGTCTTATTCATTGCTTAAGATACTGCAGTTCACATTGCCTTTGTTGAAACATTGCCTTCTACAAAATATTGTAGCATTTTAAAGAAATGCTTTATATTTTAATTTTCTGGTTCTTTCTTCCTCTTTTTGACAAGATCACTGGCCATGCTGGCTGAGGGGTTTGTAGACATGTCGTCTAAAAGCTAACTTTTTCAAACTGTGTTTAATTTTTTAAAAACATGGCAAAATATTTCATGAAAGCAGTAAGTATGGCCCTGAAATACTGTTGCCTCATTTAAAATCCTTACTGAATTTTGAAATCTTTAATTGCTGTCATATTTGGAATGTTGATTGGATACACAGTATATGCTGAGGATATATTTAGAAACTCTATACTGATACATTTAGAAACTCTATACTGATGTTACTTCTTTGGTTTAGTTGATGATCCAAGATGTTATAGAATTTTTGCCATTTCTGTGTCCATGAAAATTAATCCCCTTCAAAATAAAATACTCTAATAGAGATGTATAGTTAACTTGGCACAGTTGATGTTTGGTCACATGTCTGACCGTCTGTAATTCCTGCTTTGCCCTGCATCCATTGACTATATTCAAATATAATGCTAAATAGTTATGCGAACAAGCTCATGCTCAGTAGCAATTGAGACTGCTTTGGTCACCTTAGTGGATGATCTCCCTCTGAACATCAACAGGGGGAGTATGTCCCTTTGGTGCTTTTAGACCTCTCAGTGGTGTTCAATACCATTGACCATGTTATTCTTCTGGAACACCTGGAGGGGTTGGGAATCAGAGGTACTGTGTTGCAGTGGTTCCAGTCTACCTCTCAGGCAGGTTCCAGATGGTGGTGCTTGAAGATAACTGCTCCTCCAAAAAAAAAAAAAAAAGCTGTTATGTGGCATATCACAAAGTGCCATTCTATCCTCAATGCTTTTTAGCATCTACATGAAACTGCTGAGAGAGATCATCCAGAGGCATGGGGTGGAGTGCTATGAGATCCAGATACATTTCTCCATGCCTTCAAAAATAGTCTTAGCTAGGGATAGTATGTTTCTTCTGAATGAATGCTTGGAGGAGGTAATAGATTGGATGAAAAAAAAAATTGAAATAATCCAGACAAGACAGGTGCTTACTATTAAGGGTCCTAGTCTGGGGTTGGAGGTGTGTCAACCAGTTCTGAAAGGGGATCACACTCTCCCTGAAAGACTGTGTTTGCAACTTTGGGTTGTTCCTGGATCCTTCCAAATGTCAGCTCAGATAGATGTGACAGTTAGGAGTGCTTATTATTAGCTTTGGCTGATATGCCAACTGCGCTCATTGCTAGAATTGGAAGACCTAAAGATGGTAGTATGCAAACTGGTAGTCTCAAGGTTGGACTTCCGCAATGTGCTGTTCATCGGGCTACCTTTGTACCAAGTTCAGAAACTCCAACTGGTCCAAAATATGGCAGCCAGATTGGTTACAGATACAGTGAGGAGTGAGTATATCACACTGATATTAAAATCAAATCACTGGCTGCCGTTTAGTTTCTGGGCAAAGCTGAAAGTGTTAGTTATTACCTTTAAAGCCCTACATAGTTTGGTCCAAGTTACCTGCAGGCTCGCCTCCTCCCATACAATCCACCCTGTACACTCAGGTCCTCGGGAGGACATTTACTTAAACTGACCAGGACTAGACCAGGTCAACTGGAGGACCTACTTGTTGGCCATCCCTAGACTGTGGAATGACCTGCTGGAAAAGATTTGACAGCAAAATATGCTGTCCAACTTTTAAAAAGTTCTAAAGACCTATCTCTTCCAACTGGCCCACTCAGTCAGTTTTTAATTATGGATTTTAAACTGATGTATTTTAAATGGTTTTGTGTGTTTTAGTGTATTTTATGTGTTTTAGTTGTATTTTAACTAATGATGTATCCCACTTAGAGCCTTAGGGAGAGGTGGGTAGGAAATAAAAATTTAAAAATAAATTATTAAAGATTCCCCCCTTCTCTCTCTTTCTATAACTACAAAGAGATCAAATTTTAGATTAAATAGTCTTTAGCTCAGGGGTGGATTGAGTGCTGCAGCGCTACCTCATAAATCTCTGTGGACAGCATGCTTTTGCCGCCACAGATACTCTATGGTGCATAAGGTGCATAGGGCTCTCTTTTTCCTGCCTCTCCATGGAGGTGAGCATCTTGCTGGGGGAAAAAAAAAAGGAGAAGATTGCTTTATGAATTTGTGTTGATCACTGAAGTGCCTACAAGTTTGACAGCACACCTGTACTTTTGTTCTCATGCTGTTTTGTGCCTTCATGTTGTTTCTGACTTCTGCTGAACCTATCACAGGATTTTCTTGTCAAGATTTATTTAGGGAAGGGTTACCATTGCCTTCCTGTAAAGGCTGAGAGTGTGTGAGTTGCCTAAAGTCACTTAGTGGGTTTTCATGGCTTAGTGGGGATTCAAATTGTGGTCTCTAAGAGTCCAATATTCAAACCAGTATACCACACTGTCTGTCTTTTTTCTCGTTTATCCTTAAACTCTGCCTAGAGAATTACAATTTTCCAAGAACATGGTACAATGCCTAAAGAAATTCCAGCCATATAGATAGAACCCCTATGTCCTGAGTTCTTTTATCTATGTTTTTCTCTGCCATAATTCCTATATCTGATCTTTGCAACTAGCCAGACTAAATACTTCAGGTTTACAGTTCAATATAGTGAAAAATTCAACCTCTATTGATTCTACAGTGTAGCAGAAGTGTAAGTGGGAGATGCAGTATTGATTTCCCTTTCAGAGGCCTGTTTATGCAGAGAGACTGGAAATGCATCAGCCTAGCTACCATGTGTGTTGTTTTTGAAGAGTGGTAAAGTAGATTTCTCCCTCCCTTTCTTCTAAGTGCTGCTTGTGACATTTGTATGCTTCATGTTACTTTTGTGTTTGCAGATGGAAGTTTTTGAGTGCATTGCAACATTCTGTTGAGTTCAGTTGGCAGTTATAAGTAAAAGTGACATTTTCAAGCCTCATTTAGCAAGTCATGGTGTGAGGGGGAAGAATCTAGGTTCCAAACTAGAATTTGCTTAGTAGAACACATGGGCAGAAAACTTTAGCCATTCAGAACTGGGAAAAGTGGCTAGCTTTATAAATGTAATGCAAATCATAAAATGCTTCTGTAGCTCTTGTGTTACACAGCCAGAGCCACAGGCCCCTACAGGAGAAGGCTGTAGAATGTGAGTTTTGTAGGATTTAGGAACAGCAGTATGACCATTAGCTTATATACAGCATGTCCTTATAGCCAATCTCTGAGAGCATAGGGAGAGCCCTCTAGGACTGGATTGCAAATTTATCTGCAAGTTCAGCATCTTTCTCACAAGGGAAACTGGATTTTGTTGGGAAGCCCACAAGTAGGCTTTTGAAACAGTAACCCCTTTGGTTATATTGTTCCCCAGTCACTGGTATTCGATCTAGTGTGGTTTAGAGGTGTTGAACTAGGACTTTAGGAACCACCGTTTGAATCTCTACTCAGTCATGGAAACCCACCTTAGGCAAATCATACGCTCTCAGTCTCAGAGCAAAGCAGTGGCAAACCTTTGAATAATTCTTGCCAAGAAAACCCTATAGTAGGATTTCCATTAATCAGAGTCAATTTAGTGGCTCACAACTAATGAAGACACTGGTATTCAGAGTGATGTGGCCTCTGAATCCGGTTTAAGAGAGTCATTCTGACTCATAGCCAGTTAAAGTTTTTATAACTTTCTCTCTACGTATTTATCTAATTTTTCAAAACTAAGCTAGTGGCAGCCTCTACATCTTGTGGCAGCACATTCCACACATCAGTTAATTGTTCTGTGACTTCCTTTTGGCTTTTCGGAACCTCCTGGCAATTCATTTCATTGGAAGTCCTGAAGTCTAGTATTCCAAGAGAGAGAAACTTCTCTTTGCCTTTCTCTGCATAATTGTATTCACTTTCATCAGGTTTCCATACTCCTTTGTTTGTTTATTTTCTAAACCAAAAAGTCCCCAATATGGTAATCTTTCCTTGAATGGGAGGGGCTTCAACCCTTTGATAATTTGCCTGTCATCGTTGCTGCTGCTGTTGTCGTTGACATCATGTTATTATTTATTTAAATATAATCATCACTAATTGTAATTGCTGCTTTTTATCCTGACTTTTCACACAAGGGTACCCAGCAAAACACACAAGGTAAAATATAACATAAAGCATAATGTCTTTAAAAAAAGAAGCCAAAATTTTAAAAAATCAACAAAACAGCCAATTAAAAATAACACTAGTGCTATAGATAAAACAGATCATCTTGAAAGGTTGAAGCCCTGTTTAAATAAAAAAGGTCTTTACCTCACAAGCAGATATCCAGTGTGGTGCACTGGTCTGAGTGTTGGACTAGAAATCTGGGGTAAAGACTGGAGTGACCTAATACAAAAGGAAGGTGAAAGTGAACACCTTTATAGCATTCAGCATGGCATAGTGGTTTGAGTGGTGGACTAGGACTGTGGAGACCAGGGTTTGAATCACTCCTGGGTGACCTTGGACGAGTCACACCATTTCAGCAGTGATGTAGATTCTAGTCGATTGACTTGGACTCAAGTCAGGTTTAAGGCACTTCAATGACTAGGACATGATTCAGCAATAAATGATGCACTGCCTTGACTAGACTTGCATATTCTTAGTGACTGACTTGCTGTCCTTGGTTCAGTAATGTAACACATTCATCCAGAAACTTTACAATTTTGAACAAGGCTTTTATCTCTTTTTGCCTAATGGCCACTTGACAATCTGTCTCAAGGCCAAAGTGTGGGCTCATTTCTCAGAGGGAAACAGCAAACGGGTTAAACAATGGGCTTGAAGCTCAGCAGTCTGTCCCTGCTGCATATCAGGGAAGCCTTCTAAAACTTTTCCTAGGAGCAGAAGACAAGACTTGCCCCCAGAGTGCAGGGTGCATTTCTCAGAGGGGGACAGCGAATGGGTTAGGCAATGGGGTTGAAGCAGTGTTGTTTGCTCAGCCAGAGGAGCTTTCTAAACTTTTCATAACAGCAGAAAACTTGCCTCTAGAGCACAGGGTGTGTTTCTCAGAGGGCAACAGAAGTATGTGAGGCAATGGGCTTGAAGAGGAAGGATCCTTCCTTCTAAAGTTTTTGGAGCTTCGGTGATAGGAAGTAAGAAGGATCCTAGTTGCCACTTCAGAAGCTGCAGGGTCTTTTATGCCCATTGACACAAAAGCCTCCAGCTTCAGGAAAGGGCAGTAAGAAGGATCCCGTTCCCCAAAACCGCAAATGTGGAGGGCCAACTCTACTTAAATTGTTAAAACTGACTTTACTCAACTCTGTCCAGTTCAGTTGGCTCCCAGACTTGAGACTTGATTTGAAAGTATCTTGTGAGGATTTGAGACTTGACTTGAGACTTGACGGTAGAGACTTGAGACTTCACTTGAGACTTGGAGTAGAAGACTTAAGTACATGACTGCCTCTCAGTCTCAGAGGAAGGCAAAGGCAAATCTCCTCTGAACAAATCTTGCCAAGAAAACCCTGTCATGTTTGCTTTAGAGTCACTGTAAGTGAAAAACAATTTGAAGGCAAACAGCAACAACCTAACAGACAAGTTAGAATTGATTTATAAAGTACACATGAGCTAGGCTTCACATACCTGAATTTCAGTCTACAGATGAGCTGGAGATATCATACTAATGTCAAATATGACACAGTTGTTACAACAACTTTGATAGCATCATCACTAAAATCAGAGGTATTTATGGTGCTAACTTTTCATGTTCACCCACACCAAAGTTTTCTGAACTGTCACAGTGAGCTTCCTTTAAAAACCCTTTCTGTTAATATATATTTTAATATATTTTCTATTGTTACTAGCATATTTACCTGGCATTGCCCAGGATTTTGTTTTCTCATAGGTAATTCTTGTTAGAAATACCTTAGGAATTAGATGCGGTTGAAATACACAGATTTGAGATCCTGTGTCTGTAATTCCCCAAACTGTTTTGTCCAGTACCTGTAAGTTTTCCCCATATTTCCCAGTTCAATCTGTATTCATAGTTATTAACATACAGAGGTTGGGTTTCTGAGGGAAATACAGTGGCCTCCTCCTTGCTGCTAGGCCTCATCTCCATAGCAACCAGCCTATTCAAGACAGGCAGAAGAGCTCTCTTGCTGACAATTCTCAAGATCCCTCTCTAAACTGCAAACCCCAGGGTTCCATAGAATCTTCTCAGGCAGCCAATCATATGAGGTCTTCTCTGCTTGACACAGACAGACAAGCTTAGATAAGGGCCACAGTTAAGGTCATATTATGTGCACATAACTCTCCAACTGTCCTGATTTGGCAGGGACAATCTCAATTAATCTTCTGTCATTCCACCTTTTCACTTTTAAAATGTTCCACTTTCTCTCTTCTCTTCCAGTTTCCCTCTTTGTCCTGAGTTTACTTCAACCGCTGCAAGCTTAGTTCAAATTTCAAAAATAGTTATTTTTATTCTTTTATTATTTATACAGCATTTTAAATCCTGATACACATAATTCCTTCCAATACAAATATTGTAATTTAATTTTTCTCTTCTCCATCATGCTTCCTTTCCTGCCTTCTCCGCCCCAAATCATGAAGTCATGACTTTATCCCTGTCAATCACCTTAAATATGAATTGTCTTCCATGCATTTTCTCTGATCTGGGCAGGTATTATGGTTTTCCGGTTATTTTTATCCTCAAATCTGACTCCCAGGCAAGTCTCATTGCTTTAAATTCACCAAATTTTGCTTCTTGTATTATCTTAATATACTTTTGCAGCTAGCCCTTTTTTTTAAAAAAATGCTTTCATTATGATATGTGTCTGAATGAGTTAAAGCTCTTGGCAAGCTGCCTGTTTTATTTAATTTTGCCTAAAAGGAATTTATGTGCCTTGGTTGCAGCCATGATGGATCTATTGACTTAAGCCTATTTTTAAGTTGTGCTGATTGCACAGATTTACCATGCAAATATGCCATTTATTCTATACCTTCCTTTCTCTTTCCACCCTCTAAATTGGATATATTTGTCTTTCAGTTTAAAAAAGTGTTTTAAAAAAGGACAAAGGGATAATGGAGCTGGTGCTATTTTTTTTTAAACACCTAAACCATATACTGAACATTCCCTGTGTAAATGGGTTTGCTATTTTCCCTTGTATTTCTTTAGCTTTAGCTGAAAATATATCTGCCTCATAATATTTTGGCAACATGCTTTTTTCTGTTTGAATCCATGCAATTGAGTTATCAGCTTTTACAAATTAAACTGTTTGGACCAATAGGAAAGTATCATAATATAATTGTAAATTCTGTAGGGCTTGACCTCCTTGTGATATATGGCTATAGTTGGTACAGTTGGTACTATTTATGGACCTTAAAGATTTTTCCCCTGCTATAAATTTAACTCATTTTATTTTTGCCATTTTGTAAATTTTGGCTTACATATTGACAATGAAATAGTTTGAAAGAAAAATAAGAAAATTAGGTAAAATGTGGGCTTTGACAATTACTGTCCTTCCCAGTAATAAGAACTGTAGTTCAGAACATTCTTTTAATTTTTGTTTAATGTAGATAAATATTTGTTTGTAATTCCTGTATACTAAATGCAATAAGATTTTCTTTATAAGAATGCTCAAATGTCTTAAATCCAGGAAAAAAACTTATTGATAAATTAGACATTCTCTTCTGTTTTAATTGATCTTTTTTGTCATATTTATATTTGACCTTTTTTGATTTACCATAATTTATTTTACATTCAGTGGATACATGGAATTCATTTAGAGTTATTAACATATGCTCTATGCACTATGCTGGATTTGCTCTGAATCATGACACATCATCTTTAGATAAATATATCTTATGCTTTACATTTTAAAGTTTTATACTTTCTATTTGTGAGTTTTTTTCAAATTAATACCTCTTAATGGTTCTCTTGCTAATGCAAATACAGTGAGCAAAAGTGGCCTACCTTGCTGAGTTCCTCTAAGTGGAGGAAACAGTTGAGAATCTATTCCATTTACTACAGTTTTTACATTTTCATATAATGTATTTATGATTGAAACCCATACTCATTTTTTAAAAAAGTTCTATCAAATAAATACACTCAAGGAGATCAAAAGCTTTCAGTGCATCCACTGCTATTAAAGCTACTGGATTATTATGAGACTAATCCACATGGATTATATTTAAAGCTGTTCTTATGGAGGCAGCTAGTGTCCTGCCTGGCACAAAGTCAGTTTGATCTGGGTAGATATATATCATTATGAATTTATTTCATTTTTGAGCAATAATTGATATAATTTTTTCTGGTCCTGATCAAGTAGTGTTATTGCTCTATGAGCTCATATAGATTGGTGGGGGGTCCATAAGATGATAAAGATTGTTTTCAGCAAAGGTTCTATCCTTGCTCTGCTCCAGGAATCTAACGTTTTTCCACCAAAGAGTAATTTTATTAAATAATTTATGTAATTGTGGGATCAAATCATTACAAATGTTTTGTAAAATTTGTGTGAAAACCATCTGGACCTGATGATTTACTGAGTTTTAAATTGTTTATTGTGTTCTTTATTTCTTCACAAGTTATAAGGGCATTTAATAAATTGTTCTGTACATTTGGGGTTGGGTTAATTGGAGTTCATTCACGAAACCCTCTATATGCATATTTATGTCTATTTCTGAAGAATATAGATTATCATAGAATTCCTTAACGGCATTATTTATTTCATTTGAGTTTGCAGTAACTTTATTATTTCAATCTTTAAATTTATACCTCTTTTTGCTATTTTTTTTTGAGAGCATGGGATAATATTTTTGTATCTTTATTACTAAATTCTATTGTAAAAAAAAATCTAGTTCTGATCTTCTTTGACACAATTCTGCCTAAGTTTCCTTGCTTCCCTGTTTTGTGCTCTTTTGAGAGTTCTTCAATTGTTTTTTTGTAACTCTTCCCTTAGGTGTTGTTTAACTTTTTATCCTTGCACTTTCCATAATAAAATTTCCTAATAACTGCCTTCATAGTGTCCCAAAGGAAGCCTGAAGTACAATTAGGTCTAATGTTCAGTTCATAAAGGTTTTTAATATGTTGTTTCCTTTTTCCATTTATGGATTGTTCAGACACAAGGTTCTGTTAAGCCTCCAAGCTGTGTTTTTAGTTATTTTATTCCTGATCCACATCTTGCTATTATTGGCAAACGACCAGATCATAAAGCTTGGAGAATATCTTTAAATTCTGACATTATTGTTTCTGATATTAGTAAATGATCTATTCTAGAATAGTTGGAGTGTCTACCTGAGTACTATAGATAATATCTTTCTTTGGGATGTAAAGTTCTTCATGCATTCACTAAATTATGTGTATGTGTGAAAGAAAGTATTTTATGTCCCTCATTAACCTTTCTTTTTTGTCTAGCTGAACTATCTAATTTCTTCTCCATTATGCAATTAGTATCATCTCCAATAATAACAGGTCTCTCTGTAAATTTATTCAATTTCTTTAACCTTTGTACCATAAAGATTGCTTGATATATTTTTTTGCATGCACAACATGATCCAAAAGTTATAATTTTCCCCATTATTCTTCCTTTTACAAGAATTAATCTCCCTGCATCATCTTTCTTATGGTCTATTATTTCTAGGTTGCAAGTCTTAGAAATAAATATGAACACCCCCCCATCCCCCATTCCATTCTGAGCTAAATTGGTCTTACTTGTCTCAATATTTTTTTTTGCTTCCTTTCTTCATATGAGTTTCTTGTAAAAAACAAAATATCAGCTCTCTATTTCTTAATGAAATTCCATACTCTAGTTTTTGGTTAGGGAATCTAAACCATTTACATTTAAAGAGATTAATGTAAGATTGACTGTTTCTAATTCTTAATATTTATATAGTTGAACTATTTAAAACTGAATAGGAATAATTTTGCCGAAGTGATTCTAGCAACATTAAAATTGCTATTCAGCATGATTGGCAATAAATAGATATTAACATCTTGCCTACCTCTTCTCCTCTCCCTCCCTCTCCCACCCTTTCCAGTGCCAAACATGGTGGTAAAGGTATATGTCTTCTCACTTTGCAGATATGGAAGTGCAGCTACATTGGCAGATGACAGAAGCCAAAAGATTACGGCCCTTTCTGCACGAGGCATGTGAAGCGGTTCGTTCTGTTTCTTACCGTGTCTTACTGGATCCAAATAACATGGGCTTTTCCTTATTTGCTTCTGCACAGCTCCTTGGTATGTTTCGTTTTGATTCGGAGGAGTGCGAGTTCATGCATCTGCACTACTTCAGCGGTGGCCACTCCCACTGCTCCGTTCACCCTGCCCTGATGTCTGTGATTGGCTTCCCCCCCCCTCTTTTTGGGTTGTATGTTTGTATGTACCTATGTACCCATGTACCTATGTACCTATATAGATACATATTTGCCGGCGTATAAGAGACACTTCCCCCACAAAATGCCTTCTGAAAATGGGGTGCGAATATGGTAACTCCCCCCACCCAGGCAGATCACCTGGCAGAGCAAAGTTGAGAGAGCGCTCTCGTGCTTCCTGCTCATCTCTGCCCCGCCGCTGGCATGATCCTGCCCCAGAGAGGAATGGGGGAAGGAGCTTCTTACACACACACACACACACACACACACACACCCTCCTCTTCCAACCTCAACAGGAAAGTTTCCTTGTGAGGAGGAGAGGAATGGAGGGGGGAAGGCACTTCTTACACACACAGCCTCTTCTTTCTGCCCCCCTTAAATATCTTGTCAGTGGACTCTATACTGACTTTCCCCCCCTCATCAGTTCTGATGCCTTGATAAGGTCTTGATAAACCTTGATTCTCTTCGCTTTATATGTCAAGTTCTTATTGTTGCTCAAGGCTTTATAAATTTGTGGGTTTTTTTAGGGTATCTTGCAAACCTTATGATGTTTGTAGAATAATCTTTATGAGGCTGATAAGAAAGAGTTCTGTATATTATGCTGGTCCTATGAATTTTTTCTATAACCTCTTCAGTGAGAATGATATCAGGCTGTGTTTCCATTAACCATAGCATAAATATTTCAGAGAGCTTATTTTGGTTTTCCTGCCCAGGGAAATTGTGAATATGAATGTTAAAATGATGATTTCTGTTTTCCTGGTCCTCAAGCTTATATTGTAATTTTCCAATCTCGTTCTGCATAGCCTTTGTTTTCCTTCATGTTTTAGGCTCAGCTCTTTTACTTATAACATTTGTCTGTGCATTGAGTTTTCTCACCTCCTCTTTCAATGGCCTTAACTCCTTAGCAAGATGAACTTTGAATCCTTGTTTTAGTTGCCTTCAATAGTCCATTATCTCTGTATTCCTTCTGTCTCCTTCTCTATTGCCCTTTACATTTTTACTTTCTCCAGAAACCATCTGACCTTTTCTGTGTTCTCTATCACTTTGGTAGGTAAGACTGATTTCATCCTCCCACTCTGCCTCATCTTGCCAATGTCTTGTCAATTCTTTATTGTGCCTTGGCATCTTTCCTCCATTCTTTGCTAGTTAATTACTGTTGTATTCTGTTTTATCTCTCTTTAAAGTTAGTTATTAAGCAGAGAGTTATGATTATGCTGCCATCTCCAAGACAGCAAGGCATGCCATCCAAAATGCAAAAGTAATTAATTAATTAAACTTCCGTGCTACATTTCTCCAGAGTGAGACTCAAGGCTGCTTCCAGAAAAGTCAGTCAAAAACCAAAACAATGGAATTTTAAAAACAATTAAAATCTCCATATAAAACCATATAAAATAATTGAAAAACCATACAAAAGTTTAAAAAGATAAATGTAGTTTATACTCAATTAATGCAGCAGGAAGGGAGAAGAGACAATGGAATCTTGCCCTTCCCCCTAGCCTTAGGCAAAAGCAAATTGTTGCAGCCTTTCCTAGCTTGTGCATTCTTCCTCATTAGTAATTTCTGCGTTCTTGGCCACTCTCTGACCACATTCTGATGTTGCTCGGCCACACACGTCCCAGTCTTTACCTGTGAAATGTTAGAAGGTAGGCTGATGTATCTCCAGAAGGTTAGGAGAGATTTAATAACACCAACAATCAGCCATATTTCCATAGGGAACACAAGCTATAGACCCAGGAAGATACCGTTCTCTGACACAATCCACTCTATCCTTATCTGTTGCTTCCTTTACTATAGGCAAAGTGAGATGAAGGTGACTGGGATCCTCAACCAGTTACCCAAACAGTATCCTTTTTGTGCCCAAGTGTGAACTCCATCCATTGACAGGATGGCTTTTTACTATGGAGGATGAGACTTGGTGGTGCTGCCAGACCAAGAGGAGTCCCCTCAGTCTGAGGAAGAGGGTCACTCTTAGGGTTGGAAGCTTCCCAGCCTCTGAATTTCCAAGGACAAAACCTGAGACCTGAGCCTATCCTCTGATAAGGTCACAGAGGGCAGGTTCTGGTGATGGCCTTAAGTGTGATCCAGGAGGCATTGCCCACAGTTGCTCAGAACAAGCCACTCAGATAATGAATACCAAAACTAACACAAATGAGAAAAGATTTTCTGACTAGAAGTTCATCTCCAGTCTCTTCATCAGAGAGAAACACCCATCACCTTTCAAACCTCTGATTTGAATACCTTTGCAACTACTGCTTATAAGGACACATGGGAGCTGTAGTCCAGCTATAGAATACTTTGCCTGAATCCTATTTGTTTGTCCCAGATAACCAGAGTAGACCCATTCGATCAAACACTGAATGGTGAGTCAAGACATAGGCAAATTCTGTTGGAAGTGAAGAGGCATCAACATTTGTATAGAGTGATTAGTGAACAGGAACTCTAGAAAGCAAGCCTGCCTTTTTGTTTCACCTCTCTGTTTTTTTCCTTTTATCTAGGTACTTAAGCCTTTTTGCTTCCTACTTGCCTGCAGAAGTCACTTCCCTCTTCTCCCAAAAGTTAGTTAGTCCTTTTGTCTCCCTTTGTCTAGAAGGGAGCAACCATGAAGCTTCTGCCTCATTATGCCTTACACTCACTCATGAGAACCAGCTTTTAGATGCTCTTCCTTTCCTAGCCAAAATAGATTTCCTGAAACAATAAATATAAGTTTTCCTTTTTTACCTTACAAGAGCAGCCTGAGTATTTTTCTCCTATTTACTACCACAAGCTCATATTGCACTGGCTACACTGTGCTCTGCTTGATTGAGGTCCTTTCCCCACCCTACTTTTGTCTCAGAGGCATCTGGTGATGATGGCAGCAACAACTCTCAGGAGGAGATGTGATGGAACACTCTCCTCCACACAGGCTGCCTCTGGGATCCAGGAAGTGCAATGGCCACACCTCTTCCTGCTACACCACAGCCAGATACTGTCCCAGGCTTTGCTGGGGCAGGAAGTTCAGCCATTGTGCTTCCAGGACCTCTGCAAGCATGGGAAGTGCAGGTGCACGGCAGAAGGATGATGCAATCACCAGTCATTGGTCAGAAACACCTGTCAATGATTTGCAGCACACTTGTGCTGCCTGGGGACAGGAGAAGGATGGGACTAGGATGACATCCTGCATAAGCATCATCATGGTCCTGTCCTTCTCCCGTCCCCGTGGTGGGTTGGTTGTGTCAAGTGAAAAGGGCCATAGATTCTAAGTACTCCTATAAATTCAGTTGTCTCAGTTTTCGTCTGTGAAATGTTGGATAGTGTGGAAGTGATATTGCATCATTTCTTATCACATCCATCACCCTTCTAGAGCCATTTTGGTCTTCCTTCCTTCCTTCCTTTTTTGGGGGGGAATCTGAACTAGCATGTTGAAACCTTCTGCAGCTGGTCTTTTTTTTTTTCTGATGAAAAACAGAGAGTTGTGGGTTTTTTTCTTTTTGAATGCTCATTTCTACAAACTGCTGATCTGTGGTACTATTCTTTTATCTACCTCCTTGTTGCCTCAACAAAGCACAAGGTGACAACGCATAAAGTACAACATGAGAGAACACTTTTGCTTTCTGATATTCTTTCTCCAGCATCCTTCTTCCTGTAACTAGAATAAAACTAACTGTAATTGTAAGTTGGCTGTCACACTGTGAAAGGAATGATATTATTCCTTATTAAGTTACAATGCTAATGTAATGTAGTTATATATTCATTACTGGAAAAAGAAATTAATTGACATAGTACCTTATTTGGATTGAGTTACTCAGAACTGTAATTTAAATATAATTTCAGTTTAGAGAAAGCAGCGTGATAATCCCTTCTATGCATAATGAATATGTAATTAGCTTGCCAGCATGGTGTCATATTTTGGGTGTTGGATTAGTGCTGGGAGTCCAAGGTTCAGATTCCCACTCAGGTGTGGAAACCCACTGGGTGACCTTGGACAAATCACACTCTCTCTAAGGAAGGCAATGGCAAACCTTCTCCAAATAAATCTTGCTGAGAAGACACTAGGGTAGGGTTGTCACAAGTCAGGGTCAACTTGAAGATGATCAATAACAACAAAGTTCTTTTGCTGCAAAGAATTTTTTTATTTACTTGAGGTACTAATGCTGCCCTTCAGTTCATAGAAGTGTCAGTTCTTTTAATTTTTTTTAAAGTCTTCGGTCTTGGAGAAAAAGGTACACATACTTAAAAACAAAGAAAACATATACAGCTGTCTTTATTATCATAATGATTAGGTTAAGACTTTGAAGTAGTCCCTGATACCCTCCATGAATTCTGTGCGGCTATGTTCCACTTAGCAATTTCAAGAGACACAAATATCTGAGGGTAAAATGTTATTTCACCAGTGCTTTAAAAAATGTGGGTTTTTTTCAGTGCTAAGCAAATGTGATGCCATCATGGGGAAAGCTGTTCTCATCCCTGGCAATAAATGAGGAACAAATGTACATTGATTGCCTTATTATCTGGACAGGTCCTTGGGCACTGAAGACAGATGTTGATCTGAGCTGTGGAGGGAGGGCTGAATTATTAAAAATGCAGGGAAAAGTCTACCTGAATGGCTCCTGAGCATTTGGCTACTAAGGTGGAATTTTCTGCTTTTGGCCACAGTGTGGAGCTGACAGCCCAGATTTGAATAAATGGTAGCAGGAGTTGTAACAGGTATTTTAGGGGTGTCTGTGTGTGTACGTCTTTTTTTTAATTACTTTCTTTTTTAAAGGGAGGCTAAATTGGAGATCAGAATTGGTGGCTTTTGTTGCTATGGTAACACCCTATAGCATGAGAAAGCTGCTTTATTATTCAGCTTGATGAACTGTCCTCAATAGCTACTCAGCATTGGATTGCCACTGATAAGAAGGAGGTGCAATATTTTGGAGAAATAATAGCAGGGTCAGTTCATAGTTGCAGAACATAGTCAGTTGCAGAGTTACACCACCATGAGAGACTTTTCTGGCATAGTGAGCAGCCTTATCAACAAAGTATAATGGCCATGCCACAGCCTGTTTCAACCTGCATCTTAAACATTTTTCAGATCACTGCAAGCTGATATGTCACATCATTTAGTGCTTCCCTGTCCTGAGCAGTTGAGGCCTCTGTTTCAGAAAGTGTTCTTTAAGGAATAATGTGCTTTGGATTTGATCTGTTGTTATTTTAAGGTGTAGTGTTTGCAAAGTTAGTGTTTACTTTGAAACAGGCCTTGATCCAGGATGTATGTGGGAATATGGTCAAAGTATCCTTTGATTCCCTCTCGCAAATTGGTGGCCATTCCTTAATGTTGGTAGACCCAGTGCAAAGTGATAATGAGGTAATGAGACAACTAGTGGCAGCTTAGACAGGAGCAATGGATGGCTGCATAGTAGTGATAACATGTAGAATGGGGTGTGAACAATGTAAGCCTCCAGTTGTTAGTGAATCGCAAGTCCCAGTATGTTCAATGGTGAGGAATGTTAGGATTTTCAATTCGACATCTAGAGGAATACATGGGTACCACCCCAGATGTAGACACTATGAGGAGCAGTTGATAACCTTGTTGTTGTTTGTTGTGAAGTTGGCCGTGACATATGGTGACCCTATAATATAAAACTGCCCAAAGCCCCAGTTTTTAACAGTCTTGTCCAAGTCTTCTGAAATCAGGGCCATGGCTCCCTTGATTGAATAAATCCATCTGTAATGTGGTCTCCCTTGTTCCTACTGGCTTCAACATTACCAAACATTCTCATCTTTTCCAATGATTCATGTCATCTCCTGATATGTCCAAAGTATGATAGCCTCAGTTTTGTTATTTTGGCTTCTAGGGAGAATTTGGCATAATTTGACAGCCTTATTCTATATAAATTGTGTAGTTTGAAAAAGTTGTTGTTGTTGTTGTTGTTGTTGTGTGCTTTCAAGTTGCTTCTGAGACCCTACGGTGAACCTATCACAGGGTTTTCTGGAGCTGAGAGTGTGTGGTGCCCCAAGGCCACCCAGTAGGTTTCCATGACTGAGTGAGGAATAGAACTCCGGTCTCCAGGGTCATAGTTCAACACTCAAACCACTTCCCTGAATATCATCTGAGTTAATTTCCGCTCCAGTATCATCATTATATATCAATAAAGTTCTCAGTTTTTATGCTTTCAGTTGCAAAATAATCTGTATGATACTGTATTAGAATAACAGCAGATGTTCTGAGGAAGGTGAGAATGGGAAGAGAAACTGTACTCTTTTCGTCCCTTCTGAAACCTCCCCATTCTTGTGCAAGCCCTAGTCAATTCCACAAAGTTTGTCTTTGAAGCTGACTGCAGTTGGAAATAGGACGACTCTGTTAGGAATCGGGAATATGCCTCAGCAGTCCTATAGTATGTCTGTTAGAAACCATAAGCCATAGATCAAGATGACTAAATCTCTTCTTGATGCCATGCAGATGTTAATGTCATAATTGTGCTGCTGCATGTAAGGCACATTTGCAGAGCATGTTTGCCTGTTTGCACATTTGTATGCAACATGAAACAATTATACAAATTTCCATTGGTGCATGAACACATATGGTTCTGATGTAATTGGCCCTTGCCTGGACCTGCAATCCATCTAAAAGGGGGGGGAAGAGCTATGTGACATCAGGAGGTCTATTCAGTCCTTTGATTTTACAGCCTTCCATTATATGAAGCTGAAATAAACATTGCTATTCAGCTTTCAATATGGTAAATTTGAATAGATGCAATTTGAATCTAGAACTTTTTTCAGAGTGGGTTTTTTTTCTTAAAAACCTACTACTATGGTGTATAACTAGACCAGTATTTGCACTTAGCAGAATCAAAATTACTGGATTTCAGTGTGAATTTATAATTGAGAAAGTTAGCTTTGACTGTGAGGGCATAAGCTACTTCATATGCTATATTTCATTGTTTGTGGTTATATTTAACCACAAAAGTCTAAATTTAATCCATTGATTGGAATAAGTGTTTCAGAATACTATAAATGATGGTAATTTAGACTGAAAATCATTATGTTGGACTTGTATCATTATAATTGGAATCCAAAGAGGTGTATTAGGTTTGTGTGCCTGTGAGCTTGAAAATGCCTAATGGGATTTTGAAAATACTGCTTCTTTAAACAGCAGGTCCCTGTGGCTTAACAAAATCTGCTGTTTAAACTCTCTTCAAAAGCACAGAGGGCTGGTGTTCTGAGACACACAAGCCTTAATTCCCCTTGGAGTTGTACGGTACTAGTTACTGGTTCACAGATGACATCTGCACTGGAATGGAGGGGGGAATGCTTATGAAGGTCTTCTGGCATGACCTTCCAGCAGAATGCTTAATAAATCATGTCTGGGCTCACTTCTCTCACACACCATATGTGTCTGCATGCAGGTTGTGGGGGAAAGTTGCTGAGGTGGAGATGGGTTTCATTCAAGCAAGTATTGAAAGGGGATGTATAAGCCACTCTTGATGGGTAATTTCTTACAGTGAGTACTTTCTCACATAACTGGGAAACTTTTTTAACTTGTGAAGAGCTGCATTTGTTTGGAGGTAATTAGTCTGGGTCTACATTCCGGCAGTGGATGGAAAAAGAGCCCAAAGTGGACGGGTCACAAAATCCTCTCTTTCTTTCCATCACCCTCTCGAATTCCTCTTCCTCTTCCTCTTCCTCCTCTCTACTCAGCAAGCTGTTGAAGGAGCAAAAGATTTTTTCTTCTTCTGGAGATCTGAATGGGTCACCTATAGAGAGAGTTTTTGAAATTTAGATCAAGGCCACATTTTGCTCACTCGAGCTTTATAACAACAATAATTTAAAGAAAAACAATAATTAAATAACTACAACAATAATTTAAAAAATGTTGCTCCACTCCTCCTTGCTCATCCTCCTCATAGCAACAATACATTTATTAGCCAATTAAAAGGCAGAAGATATATCATGCAAGCTTTTGAAGTTTCACTGGATCCTTCATCAGGCAAAGATGCCATTTAGCTTCATACAGGACAAGGACAGCTGGATTTGAAGGGATGTCCAATGGAAGATGGAGCAAGCTTGTTTTCTGCTGCTCCAGAAACTAGAAGATGGAGCAATGGCTTCAAACGTCAGGAAAAGAGACTCCATCTAAACATTAGGAAGAATTTCCTGATTGTAAGAGAAGTTCAACAGTGGAATATACTGCCTTGGAGTGTGGTGTAGTCTCCTTCTTTGGAGGTTTTTAAACAGAGGGTGGATGGCCATCTGTCAGGAATGCTTTGAATTATGTTCTCCTGCATGGCAGGCGCTTGGACTTGATGGCCATTGTGTTCTTTTCTAGCTGTATGATTCTGTGATTACAAGGGAAGTTACTTTTTAGTTGCTAATGCCTGCATTGAGATCTCTCATTGCAATCTTAACTCACAACAAAATAACATCTGAGACAAAATGTAGGCCTGTGACTCTGGTAGGAATGGTAATTCTCAATTCTCCCCATCCTAATGGGTGTCAGGAAAAATCCAGCTATTTTTCTTCCCATGCTGTTGGAAGGTGCAGGAGAATCCCACCCCCAAGACAGGAAGCTGCACAATTTTATCTGGAAACTGTGCAGCTGACATTGAAAAGCATACAGCTTTTCCAGCTAACACTTACTGAGTATGTTTTTCTGTGACTTTGCCTCCCTTCACCAGCTGTGAAAAGATGTTACAGCTGTAAAGCTAGCTGGGGGGTTGGAACAGAAATTGCTGGAAAATTGTTATTGTTGTTGTGTGCCTTCAACTTGTTTATAGACTATGAAGAACTAAAAACACCATACCCTCAGACTGTTCCATTTGACAGGGACAGTTCTGCTTAATTCTCTGCTGTCTCACTTTTTCAGCTGTTAATGTCCCTGTTTTTCTCTCTTCCCACTTTCCCCCTTTGACTCCATTTTACTTCAGTTGCTGCAAACTGAGTTCAAAGTACAAAAGTAGTTTGCACTTAGTTAACTTAGCAGTGGTGAGAGGATTGGGGCAGAATCTTCTCCTTCCCAGTAGGTTTAGGCAAAACCAGATTCTTGCTACCTCTCATAGCTTGTGCATTCTCCTTCATTAACAACTTTTGCCATCTTGACTGCACTCTGATCTTGCTTGACCACATGTGTCCTGATGTTCATCTATGAACTGTTAGAGGATGTGAAATACATTTTAAAACTGCAGAAGTCTAGGAGGAGAGGGTGTTGTTGTTGCGTGCCTTCAAGTTCTTTCTGAGTTATGGCGACCCAAAATGTGAACCTATCACAGGGTATTCTGGAGCTGAGAATGTGTGACACATCCAAGATCAAGTGGGTTTCCATGGCTGAGTGGTGAATCGATGCCTGGTCTCCACGGTCATAGTCCAATGCTAAACCACTACACCATGCCTACTTTTAGAAGGTCTATACCTGGTGCCAAAAATACCATGCTGTAAGTACCAGGTTAACATCTCTGAGGACATTTTATAACCAAGGCACCCTCATTGAAAAGCCCCCTTCTTCAGTAGCCTCTTTTGGCCAGGGCATTCATTAATACACATACTTCTGGAGAAGATACATCAGCTCTATGTACATTTGGAATAAATCGTTAATCATAACTGATTACTAATCCAGAGAAGATGGGTGTGTCTCCATTTTGAAAACTGCACTGTAAGTATAGAATAGGAAGGTGAATCACATCACACTTCCATCTGTTTTGAAGAGTCTGAACACTCCTTTATAATAATCACAGTACTTTTCTGTCTCTTGCTTTGTTGTTGGGAAATCCTGCCCATGCTATAGGGGTCAGTTTTTCTCTCTGTTAAGTGTATCCAAACCACAATTCTAAAACAAAGGCTGAATTCATAGACTTGCAAAAGATGGGTGATGATAAAACAGTGGATGATTGCTGAAGAGAAATATGCCAGCATAGCAGTGAAAAGAAAATGTAGACGTCCTTTGCCAGGAGCCCAGTAAAGAATGCAGAGAGATTATTGTTTCTCTGCATCTCTAACTCTCTCTGTATCAGTCTTCAACAACTCCAGCTGGGTACACAGCATGGAGCCTACTAGTGGATCCTTTAGGCAAGGAGAGGTCAGGACTGCAACCCTTGAAATTTCATTGCCTGCACCTGAGGACATTGTTGACACTGTAATGAAAGAAAGCAAACAAATTGTCTTCTCAGTTGGATAAGCAGGATACCAGGCAAAGTATCTGAACTTAAGGTTAGTCAGAGTCCCAGAGAGAGTAGGAAGAGGGAGCAGGATGCTTTCCTTTGCTGCTGCTGTGATTATTAAGCGTTTATTTCAATAAGGGAATGTGGCTGTGTAGAAAGTGTTCCTCATTCACTTTGACTTTCCTCATGAAAACTTGTGGAAACAAGACTTCTGAATCACTTCCTAGTTTTTGAGCTTTTTCGCACTTGGCGAAGAAAACACCCTGTTCTGTTGCTTACCGGACTGGTGTGCTCCCTCGGAGGATCCAGGCTGATCTGGAGCAGTGTGTGGCTGCGCTGCACACTGCTCCGGAGACGAAAACGGCGGCTTCCGGTTGGTGGAGGCTCTCCACCAACTGGTGAAGCTCGCCAGCCTAAAGCCCACCCCTGGAAGATCTGCAGGCTCACGCTGGTGCGAGCCTGCAAGTCTATACTGGAGCGCAGCCACGGAGTGGGGCGTGCTGCACTGTTGAAAGACCTGTTTTAAGCGGTCTTTCAATAGCACAGCAAGCAACCACTTCTGGCTGTTCTGGAGCAGGCTGAAGTCCAAAACTACAGAAAGTAGTCCGGACTCAGTCCGCCCCCAAGTGCACACATTGCTCTGCACTGCCCCATTGCGAAAACAAAGTGCGGAAAAGGCCTTTATTGTGATATGGTAGGAAGACATGGAAGAAAATATAGTCATTGCATGTGCAATGATGAGTTGTTTGTGTTGTCAGAAATTTTTAGTTGGTCATGTCTTAGCTGGCTCATCATATCTCTTAGCCATTTTTACCCACCTCTGGCACCTCATTTTTGATCTGTAAAGGCTTTCAAGGATTGCTGGATGGAATTTACAATGAACATTGGCATATTGTGAAAGCTGAGTCATTTATGAAATTAATTTCTTCTGTGACATGGTTTGGCTCCCGGCATTAATCTTAAAATTGCAGTGGGTACAAAGAAGGATAATGTCATATCCAAGGGCATTTCTTCGCTGACAAGACAAAATGAAGAATGCTGTGCTTTATTTTAAAATAAACATTATAACACAAGAGTTGATATTAAACAGTGGATAACAGCTCTTGTTGAAGAGCCAGTGTCATGTAGTGATTTGAGCTTTGGACTGGGGCCCTTTCTGCAGGACGTTGTCATCCTGCATTGGGGATGGGAGAAGGCCAGGACCCAGACAACAGTTCTGCATGAAATTGTCTGGGTCCCTTCCTTTCCCCATCCCTGTCAATGACCACACTGCCCTCCAGCCAGCTGCTTGCGCTTACCTGAGTTGTGGAGGGCCACGAAGCACAACGGCTGCACTTCCTGCCCCAGCACAGCCTGGGACAGTACCCTGCTGTGCTGTGGAAGCAAGAGGCATGGCAGAAGCAAGAGGTGTGCTTCTGTTGTGCTCCCCTCCCAAGGGAATCTCTACTGAGATCCTTGTGGGACATTGCTAGGATCCGGTAGGGTGTATAAAGGGCCTGTGACTCTGGAGACCTGAGCCATGGAAATCCGCTGGGTGATCTGGGGTGAGTCACACTCTTTTAGCTTCAGAAAAAGGCAAAGGCAAATCTCCTCTGAACAAATCTTTCCAAGAAAACCTCATGGTAAGTTTATCTAAGGGCTGCCGTACGTCAAAAGTGACTTGATGGCAAGCAGCTCTGGTCCTTAATAACAAAAAGAAGAAAATGTTCTGGACTGCAGTCTTGATATGAAGCCATGCTATTGCTGAAGAAGCTTCTTAATCCTGAATAAATGGAGAATACAATTGTGAAAGGTACTCTCTTCTTCCAGAGTTTTCTTTTTCTTTGTCATTGCCACATATGTAACATTAGTACTCAGAAGCTTCTCAGGCTGAGCCCCAATGGTTTCTGTATAACAAGCCCTGATTCCTCCTCAAATCTAGATATCTGAATATTACAAACAAATCGCAACTCAAACAAATGTTCCAACCCAGAATTTGGAACCTTACTTTTAAAATGTAATTTGTTAGTTGCGATTGAAAGAGTGACTAGTTAGGTTACTTGTTCTATAAAGAGCTGATTTTATGTTTGCTTAATTTTACTTAACATACAAAGCACGCAGAAAGACTTAAAATACAAAGATGTCCAAAAGTTCTCCAGAATGATTACCGAAAAGAAATATTTTAGGAGTCGGGGTGAAGATCACTTATTTTACCCACATAGTCATACAAACACATACACACACACACACACACAGCAATGTTTCTCAGTTATTGCATTACTCAAAAAGGAACGCCTTACAGACAGGCTCAATCCTAGTAACGTGTTATTTCCAAGCTTTGCTGTAATTGAGAGGACTTCTAGATGAGGCTTTTACGTTCAATCATTCTGCCTTCTTCATGTAATTTTGCAAGAGGATGGGAGGTGTTTCCCGACAAGGCTTTTACTGTACAACTACCTTCCTGGAAATTTATGGAAGGCCCAGACTGATATCTTCAATTTCTATTCTCTCACCACTTCTTCCACCTTTTTTCTTATAGGAGGAGGAGGAGGAGGAGAAAAAGAATCATAGAATCATAGAAATTCAGAGTTGGAAGAGACCACACAGGCCATCCAGTCCAACCCCCTGCCATGCAGGAACACCCTCAAATCAATCCCGACAGATGGCCATCAAGCCTCTGCTTAAAAACCTCCAAGAAGAAGAGCAGCTACACAATAGCCTTGTTGTGTTAAGTCTAGGAAACCTCTGTCTGGAAATACCTGTTGTCTTCAGTTTGCAACCTCTTGTGTTTTCATGGTACCTTTTCTATCAGATATTCTAACTGAAAAAGACATCAATTAAGTAGGAACAAACAACATAGCGGTATAATGCCAGTTTCTACATAGCAGCCTTCTATGTATAAGCATGCCAAGGCTAGGTACATATAAACGGAAACATATTGTTCTTGTTTACCTAACTGTCTATGTTTTCCTGATTTTCCTCCCCTTTCCCCCATACTTACCTTGAAGTCCTTCAGAGCAGGGCAGTCACTTTTTATGAATTGCTATGCACATGGATGACAGTTTAAGTAAGTGAAAGCAGAAGAATTGAGAGACATCTTTTTGCAGTTCCTAAGGGATGTGGGAATCAGGAACTTTTGCTTCTCACCGTATCAAGTCTGAGGCCATTTCTCCCCTACACTGTTATAGTGCTATTATTCCACTTTCAACATCCTGTGGAATTCTAGGGTTTGTAGTTTACTGAGGCCAAAGAGCTCTCTGACAAAGCATTCTAAATGTCCCTCCCCAAACTGCAAACCCCAGGATTCCATAGCATGGTGAAATTGGAATCATAGCAGTATAACAGTGTAGCGCAGAAATGGCCTTAGTATCATTTTTAGGAAATACAAGAGTAGTGTTTATGTACGCTATGTTGTTCCTACCCACCTCCTTTGCCATTCTTTTTGGAGTTTTTCATTGTGTGGCAGACAGTGACTGTGGTAGCAGGCATGATGAACAGGAAAAACAAAAAGAACCAGGATTCTGGGAAGGAAGTGCAGGAAGAGAGTCAACATGGATTTCTCAAAAATAAGTCATGCCAGACTAGTCTTATCTCTTTTTATGATAGAGTTACTAGCTTGATAGATGAAGGGAATGCTGTGGATGTAGCATATCTCGATTTCAGTAAGGCCTTCGACAAAGTTCCCCATGACATTCTTGCAAAGAAGCTAATAAAATGCGGGCAGTACAGGGCTACTGTTAGTTGGATTTGTAATTGGTTGACCGACCGAACCCAAAGGGTGATCAGGAAAGGCTGCTTTTCATCCTGGAGAGAAGAGACTAGTGGGGTGCCACAAGGTTCTGTCCTGGGCCCAGTGCTGTTCAATATCTTTATCAACGACTTGGATGAAGGAATAGAGGGCATGCTCATCAAATAACACCAAATTGGGAGGGGTTGCTAATACGCCAGAGGACAGGATCAAAACTCAAAATGACCTGGACAGATTGGAGAGCTGGGCCAAGGTGAACAAAATGAAATTCAACAGAGAGAAGTGTAAGGTCCTACACTTAGGTAGAAAAAATGGAATACAGAAATATAGGATGGGGGACACGTGGCTGGATAGCAGTACGTGTGAAAGGGATCTAGGAGTCTTCATAGACCACAAGCTGAACATGAGTCAACAGTGTGATGCGGCAACCAAAAAAGCCAATGCAATTCTTGGCTGCATCAATAGGAGTATGGTGTCTAGATCGAGAGAGGTACTGGTACCACTCTACTCTGCTTTGGTTAGACCCCATCTTGAATACTGTGTCCAGTTCTGGGCACCCCAATTCAAGAAGGATATTGACAAGCTGGAGCAAGTCCAGAGGAGGGCGACCAAAATGGTGAGAGGCCTGGAAGCCATGCCCTATGAGGATAGACTTAGAGAGCTGGGTATGTTTAGTCTACAGAAGAGAAGGTTAAGAGGGGACATGATAGCCATGTTTAAATATTTGAAGGGATGCCACGTAGAGGAGGGAGAGGTCTTGTTTTCTGCTGCTCCAGAGACTAGGACAAGGAGCAATGGATTCAAGTTGCAGGAGAGGAGATTCCACCTGAACCTCAGGAAGAACTTCCTGACAGTCAGGGCTGTCCAGCAGTGGAATCTGCTGCCTCGGAGTGTAGTGGAGTCTCCTTCCTTGGAGGTTTTTAAGCAGAGGCTTGATGGCCATCTGTCGGGAGTGCTTTGAGGGTGTTCCTGCATGGCAGGGGGTTGGACTGGATGGCCCCTGTGGTCTCTTCCAACTCTACATTTCTATGAATCTATGATTCTATGTGCTGCCTTATGATGCAGACACATGTTTGGGCAAGGAAGGCCAGTATATGTAGAAAGTGAGAACTGAAGAGCTGGACACATGTGTTCAAATGAACAAAATGAGAAAAGGGTAAAGGAGTTAGCAAACTTATCTTCCAAAGCATGAGGGAACTTCCAAAGTATGAGGGGCAGCTACTAAAATAGGCTGCCTCTTGCGTTCTCAACAAATGTGTCTCCAGTGATGGCAACAGGGAGAAAGGACTTCTTCAGATGTGGCCCTGAAGATGTAACTATGGCCCTTTTCACACGGGGTAATTAAAATGGGGCAGTGCAACCTCTAACAGAGGTCGTTTACACCGTGGAGTGCGCTGGGGCATATATAATTTTTAAGTTCCACACCCCAAACTGCTGTGAAGCGACCGGAAGTGGTGGTGCCGTGTGTTTTTTAAAAACCTCTTTTAAAGAGGTTTTTAAAAAGCATGGAGCGCGCAGCTGTGCAGCCCCGTCACAGCGCCCCAGTGTAGATTTGCAGGCACACGCAAGTGCGTGCCTGCAGATCTTCTGGGGGTGGGCTTCTGGCTGGTGTGGTGATGGACTTACCCGGTTGCCGGCAAGCTCCATTTCTGCGCATTTTCCCCTGTTTCTCCCTCCACGTGTGAAAAGGGCCTATGTTGCCAACTTTCAGAATCATCTGCTTTAGCTTTGCCCACTGTGTCATGCTGATAATCCTTTCTCTGAGAAGCTATTATCTGGTTTGGAATCTAAAACTACCAAGACTCCTTTATAGAAATATTTACAAAATCTTTCCTCTTGATGAAATTATCTCCAATTTATGTTGATTGTTGTGAAACTCTATTAAGTATGGAAATAACTGCTTTATAGGGGCAGATACACAATTTCTTCTGCAGAGAAATTCACAGTGACACGTAAGTTTAAAATCTCACTGATCAATATAAAACTTTGTGAAAAGGCTGCTTAACAAGCAGACCAATTTGATGTCTTCTCTATTTGTATTTTTTTTTTTTTTTGCTATCCTCCATTCTGATATAAAACCTCCTCCTGCTTCTTGGTGTGCTGTTCTTGTAGAGTTTGTGTGTTGTATTGAATCCTGTGATTAAAGCACATATATGTGACATGCCTTCCATGATTGTAAAGAGTGTAAAGATATCACAAGTTAGAGAAGAACTGTTGGGGAAAAAAGTTTTTTTTAAAAAAAATCAATCTTAATAGAGTTGATTCTAAAGTGAGCCAAAGAGAGTTCACCTGTTACAACAACCAGAGCTTACCTCATGAGCATACATTTGAAATCAATTTTCTATGAAAACCACCTACAATGAAATGACCTTGAGGTAACTGGCTAGTATATCAAAATCTAACATATGCATTTGCCCTGTCCTTTCAGCCATTGCCAGTGTCTAATAGATCTGTGTGTTTTCTTAACAAAGATTGCTCTCAACAGTTCCTAATGTGGAAAATTGAACAGGACCATAAAATGTGAAACTCTAAATACAGTAGAAGAAATAACTTGCTTAATTTTTTTTAAAAAAATCTGAAGTGATTTTATAGCCTAAAATGCAAACAGTTTTGGTTTACTTGGCTTTGGTTGTTTTTTGTTTTATAAATTTAGGATTTTTGGTGACAGAAACAAATATTTTCATAAAGTTCTCCAAGAAGGAATTTTCTCATTGTTTTTCTCATTGTTCTTGCTGCAGCCTATTCCAATCTAATTCTTTCCCTTTTCCCCCTTTTCAATTTGTTTAAATATGTAGGTCTTGTGTTGTCCTTTGAATGTAGTTTGGATTTTAACACATTTCTTCAGACAGCTTCTTCTCATTTCGAACTGTTGATATGATTGTGGATCTTTTCAGATTCTAAGTATCAATGCAACTCATGGATGTAAACTGCATGGTGATCCTCATCTACAGTCCTAAAGAGATATACCTGCCCTTTGAATAGCACCAACATCATCCTTTGCTTTCTCATTTTGGTCCATGTGCCATCTTTGAAACCAATTTGGTCATGTGAATAGATCCTAAGATGGAGTAAAATCTGCAGTGACATATTTAAGCTTTTTAATTCAATTCTCAAGTCAAGTCTCAAGTCTCTACCTTCAAGTCTCAAGTCAAATCTTAAGTCCTTGAAGATACTTTCAAGTCAAGTGTCATGTCTGGGAGCCAACTTTATACCTTTATACCAATCTATATTCCTGAATTTCTGAACAGAGTCAAAGTCAGTTTTAACAACTGAGGTAGAGTCAGCCCTCCACATTTGTGATTTTGCCACCAGCAGTTTTAGAAGTGGAAAATAGGATCCTTATTACTCCCCCTTCCCTAAGCTAGAGGCTTTTGTGCCAATAGTTATAAAAGAGTCTGCAGCTTTGGAAGTGGGGAATAGGATCCTTTGTAATTCACATTTCTGAAGCTGGATGATTTTTCAGAAGTGGGGAATAGGGTCTTTTTCACTCTCCATTACTGAAGTTTCAAAAGCTTTAGAAGGAAGGATCCTTCCTTGCTGTTCCCCTCTGAGAAACTCACGATGCATTCTGGAGGCAAGTTTTATCTTCTGCTCTTAGGAAAAGTTTTAGAAGTCTCTCTGAAACGCAGTAGGGACAGATTGCTGAACAAACCTCAAGCCCATTGTCTAACCCATTTGTTGTTCCCCTCTGAGAAGTGCGCCCACACTTAGGGCTTGAGACAGATTGTCATGTGACCAGTAGGCAAAGAGATGGAAACATTGTTAAAAGTCATAACGTTTCTGGATAAATGTGTTATGTTACTGAACCAAGGGCAGCAAGTCAGTCACTAAAAATATACAAGTCTCGATTAGAGCTGAGTCAGTGTATCATTTATTGCCAAGTCACTAAAGTGACTTAAGCCCAACTGTCTGAGTCAGTCGATTTGAGTCTACATCACTGGAGATCTGTATGGCTTTCCAGAAATTGCTGAACTACAGCTCTCAGCATTCCTAATCAGCATAACCTATAGTGTGGACTGTTGGGAGTTGCAGTTGAACTTCATCTGGAGGGACACCCAATTCCCACCCCTGCCCTAAGAACAGTCAGATTTAATGTAGAGGGTAGAGTGTTAGACTGGAATTTGAGAGATCCAGGTTCAAACTCCTGCTCACAGTTTGATGTCAACCTTCAGCCAGTTACGCTCTGTAAGCCTACCTTCACAGGATTACTATGAGGATAAAGGGAGATGGAAAGGCATGACAGAACTTTGAGTTAAGACTATCCATAAACAATATTGTTTGAACTACCATAATGTTCTACCCAGTGGCTTTGACACTGGTCTAATTCTGAGGCTTTGCTAGTTGTTAATAGCAGGTGCAATTCTGTCCCCAAAATTTCATCAGACCTGTGGGTATGAGAGGAATTTTTTTGAAAGCCTCTTTTCGTTCCTCCACCTCCTGTGATGAAGACTTCCCTTTCACTCCCAAGATAGAAGCTCTTATTAGTGCGATGTGGCATCTAAGCATATAGATAGGAAATACTTTGAAAGTTCCACATTTAATATAGATAATTAACAAACACAATCTGCTGCTGCATATGGTACCATACATCACTGATTACTTCCTTTGATCTGGGTGCTATAGCTCTGTTGATGTTGGCTAGAACTTTGTTGCCCCCCTTTCCTTTAGGCCACCGCATCACATTATTGACTCATATTAAGCTTGTGGTCTCCCAAGACCCCTAGATCCTGTTCAAACATATTGCTGTAGAGCCAGTTATGGATATAGAATCATAGAGCTGGAAGAGACCCCAGAGGCCATCCAGTCCAACCCCCTGCTATTCAGGAACACACATCAAAGCATTCCCAACAGATGGCTATCCAGCCTCTGTTTAAAAACCTCCAAACAAAGAGACTTTACCACACTCCAAGGCAGCATATTCCACTGCCGGACAGCTCTGACCATGAAGAAGTTCTTCCTGAGGTTCAAGTGGAATCTTCTTTCCTGCAGCTTGAATCCATTGTATCTTGTCCTAGTCTCTGGAGCAGCAGAAAACAAGCCCGCTCCCTCTTCGACATGACATCCCTTCAAATATTTAAACATGGCTATCATGTCCCCTCTCAACCTTCTCTTCTGCTGACTAAACATACCCAGCTCCCTAAGCCGTTCCTCATAGGGCATGGCTTCCAGACCCTTCACCATTTTGGTCTCCCTCCTCTGAACACATATAGTGCATCTTGATTTTAGTAAGGCTTTTGACAAGATCCCCCAACATATTCTTTCAGACAAATGGGTGAAATATGGGCTAAACATTGCTGCTGTTAGGTGGATTTATAATTGGTTGATGGATCAAATGCAAGGAGTGCTCACTAATGTTTGCTCTTCCTCCTGAGAAGTGACTAGTGGGGTGCTTTCTGTGCTATGGCTGGTGATTTTCAACATCTTTATAAATGACTTGGGTGACAAAATAGAAGGTATACTAATCAAATCTTCAGGTGATACCAAATTAAGAGGGGTAGTGAATACGCCAAAGGATAGGACCAGAACTCAAAATGATCCTGATAGATTAGAGAGCTGGGTCAAAACTAACAAAAATGAATTTCAACAGGGATAAATGTAAGGTAGAGGAATCAATGTAGGTAGAGAAAATGAAATGGATGAAACCTGGCTTGACAGCAGAACATGTGAAAAGGATCTAGGGATCTTACTGGACCACAAGTTAAGTCAGATCAACAGTGTGGTGCAGTGGTGAAAAAAAGGCAATTCTGGGCCACATCAACAGGCATACAGTAATTATATCAAGGGAAATAGTAGTGCCATTCTATTCTGCTTTAGTCAGACCTCACCTGGAATACTGTGTCCAGTTCTGGGCAACACAGTTTAAGAAGTATATTGACAAACTAAAACATGTCCAGAGGTGTGTAACAAAAATTATAAAAAGTTTGGAAACTGAGTCCTGAGAGGAATGACTTCGGGAACTATGTGTGTTCAACCTGAAGAAGAGAAGGCTGAGAAGTGATATGATAGTTGTTGTTTCCAACTTATGGTGACTCTAAGGCGTTCCTTTTGTGGGGTTTCCTGGACTGAGAGGGTGTGATGAACCAAACCATTTGACAGTGGGAAAAGTCTGCCTTGGAAGGTTGTGGACCTCTCCTTTTTTGGAGGTTTTCAAACAGGTGTGTTTTAGTTGTGCATAATAAAGAGTTGGAGTAGATGGTACTTGTAGTCCCTTCCAACTCTATGGTTCTCTGGCTACTAGGAATCAGCATTGGGTTCTTCACAGACTCAAGCTGGCATCCTGTTAGTGATGTATGATAGCATAAGCCTGCATATGCTGGTGGGGGCATTGTGGAGGTTAGTATACTTTTCCAACCTCCAGAATGACCAAAGCTCCCATAAGGCTCACACTTTTGTTGTGATATGCCCCCTGGAATGACTGTTCTGTGGCTGCTGGAGAGTGCAGGGAATCTGGAAGTGTGCTGCATGGTCAGATACAGACGAGTGAGATCATCTGCTGAGACCCCAACAGATATCTTGGTGGAAGATGTCATTGGTCTGCATCTAGCTATAGGGATGCTTCTCCAGTGCCCCCTCCACCAGGCATGGAATGGCCATTCAGGTAGGCTATCTCAGCAAAATTATGCATCCTGGGTGTGGTGAGTGGGGAGCTGTAGAAGAATTCTGTCTGCAGAACTCTTGAACTACACTTGGAAATATTGGATCACAGCCCCAGTTGGAGCTTTTTGATTGTAGGCTTATTGAATTAGTATGCCTGAACATTGGTGTGTACGTGTCTGTGAGGAGGACAACCTTAACTAAAAGTATTCCATGTGAATCAGTTGTATCTTCACTCTAGTGGGCTTTATTGAGGTACACAGTCCTGCAAACAAGTATAGCATGAGATTATTCATTAGTCGCTGAAGCAGGAAGACTTAAGGACTGTGTCTTGAAGTACACAATGTGACAACTGATTGATTAACACAGCACCTAGCTGTTCTTGGTCATGGACTGTTACACACTCAGAAAGGAATCTGAGAATCACTCAGCTCAACTCAACATTACAAAGTTACCTTTATTCATAGCCTAGCTATGAGAGGAGGATGGGGGAGATTTAGGAAGGATGGAGCTGTCAGTGTGAGAAACCTAGAGTTTGTAGCTTAGAGGCACAAGAATGTGGAAAGAAAGGGCTTGAAGTTGCCACTTCTTTCTGTATAGTTTTCTATATGTATAGCATAAATTGTTGTTGTGCGTTCATCATTTCTGACTGTACATTGGACAAACAGGACAGTCTCTGTGCAAGAGGATAAATGGACACAAATCTGACATTAGAAATGACAATACCCCTAACCAGTTGTAGAACATTTCAGCATTCCTGCGCATACAGTAAGGGATTTACAAATTGCAGTCCTTTAACAAGGAAATTACAAAAGGAGGCCAGAAAAAGAAACACCTGATTTGAATTACAGTCACAAATTGCTATCGATTAGCAGAGTTATGAACAAAGGCAGTGGCTTCATGGTGCACTACATATATTAATACTCGGTATTGCACATATAGCAAAAGGAATCTTCTCAGAGATAGTTTTGAATTCAGGGAAATGGACATTTGGTAAGCAGTTTTACTGTGTTCACATATCAACACTAACTGACTACTGTTAAGATCTGAAAGGCCTATATCAACTTGGTCAGTCCTTTGAAACTTTAGGGCAAGGGTCATGATTTGCATCTTTCTGGATTCTATTACATTCTATCCCACTCTCACAATTGTATAAACATGCTTTTTAACCTGAGGCTTTGATATTACTTTGTACTGCATCTGAACATAAAAACTCTAACTGAGTTAGAGTCTTAAAGTCTTAAAGGTGGTGCTGCTACATTACCTTCCCTCCCTTCTTAATTTTTATGCTGCAAGGTACTCGGATGGCTTCTTTGAAAAGTTAGTAATGATGAAGCACATTGGAATATTTTAGGCAGAGAAACCTCTGGATTTATCTACTGAATGTGGGAATTTCCCCCCCCAAATTCATAAATATAATTATGGCCTAAACCTTGTTATTAGTCCTGTCTAAAGTGGACTAATTGAATCAATGGGATTTGCCTATGTTTTGATTCATCATTCAACAATTACTTAAATGCATCCACTCTAGCTGCAACTAACCAATGGAATGCCAGCCAATGTGTGTGCACACATGTGTACAGCATGATGATATGCTTTATGCTTTAAAGTAAAACCAACCAGACCCTTCTCAAAATGACAGCTTTCTCTCAGACTCACAATCACTGCATGAGCTCTGTGTTCATACTCACCTAATCTGCTCAACATACTGTGTGTGCGTGTGTGTATGCGTATGCATATATGCAGCGATGTAGACTCGAGTTGATAGACTTGGACTCAAGTCAGACTTAAACCGCTTCAGTGACTCGACTCGGACTTGACTTGGCAAAAATTACACACTGACATGACTCGAGACTTGCATATTTTTAGTGACTGACTTGCTGCATAACACATAACATAACACATTCATCCAGAAACTTTATAACTTACTGGTCACATGACAATCTGTCTTAAGTCCAGAGTGTAGACACATTTCTCAGAGGGAACAGCAAATGGGCTTGAGGTGGGGTTGAGGTCTGCTCAGCAGCCTGTCCCTGCAACATATAGGAGGAGCTTTCTAAAGCGTTTCCTAAAAGCAGAAGGCAAGACTCATGCTCACAGTGCAGGGTGCATATCTCAGCAGGAAACAGAAAATGTGTTAGGCAATGGGCTTGAGGAGGAAGGATCCTTCCTTCTAAAGCTTGTGAAGTTTCAGTAATGGGGAAAAAGAAGGATCCTATTCTCCACTTTTGAGAAAGCCTCCAGCTTTGCAAATGGGAAGTAAGAAGGATGTATTCCCCACTTCCAAAGTGGCAGATGGCAAAATCACAAAAGTATAGAGGGCTGACTCTATTTAATTGTTAATACTGACTTTATTCGACACTGTCCAGAAATTCTAAAATACAAGTTGGAGTATAAAGTTGGCTTCCAGAATTGAGACTTGACTCGAGACTTGATTTGAAAGTATCTTGCAAGGACTTGAGACTTGACTTGAGATTTGGAATAAAAGACTTAAATACATCACTGCATATATGTATGAGACTCATACATATCTCAGATGTTTCACAAATGTCATGTAGTCTCCTTCAAATAATCACAGCTTCTCAGTCTACTCTACTTCACAGGTAAAAAGCTTATTGAAACACATTGGACTGCTCCTCTTTTTTGGGAGTGAAGGAATCTATCCCTATTATTTCTATATTATTTCTGCCTCTGGTACCAAAGTTTCTGTTAACATTCAGGAACGCATCTATTTTATTAACTAAGGCATACTTGCATTTTCTTCATGAAGAGACAGAAACACACTCTGACCCTTTCTCATACATTTTTTTTGAAATGTAAGTTTTTATGATTTTATATGTTTTTAATGTTTTTAATTGTTTTAAATGTTTTTAATGTTTTTTAACCTTTTGAAAGCCACCTTGGGTCCCACTTTGGGAGAAGAGGGAGGATATAAATACAATTAAATAAACAAACAAATAAATTTATACACAAATCCCCACCCTCACTTCTCACAGTCACGTTCATGGCTAAATGAAGACACCTGTCTTCCATTTTTTAAAGATACACAAGCTGAAGAAAAAACAAACAAACTGTTCTTTGCCTCCCGGCTTCCCATACCTGCCTCTCTTTTCTCATTCTTCGGTTAGCTTCTGTCGTTAAGGCAACAGGAAACAGACACACTACTGCTTTGCCCCCTCTGATTGGGGCATCCAACTAAAGACTGCCTCCTGTTCACTTTTTGGTTGATTGATGGATCACCCTGGATCAAAATCGTTTTGTTTTAGTAGTGATGTTGGGGAGAACTTACATTGGAGTTGTGAATCGATGATTCTGCTGGGGCAAGCAATATACTGGAAACACTGTAGGTTCCCAGGGAGATTCTGGAAGTTTTATATTATACTTGAAGAGTATGTGTATGAACTCCAGTGGTTGCTTTGCTAGACATGGAGGATGATTGGGAAGCATATGCAAACCTAGATTCTCCAGAATGGTCTGGTATACACCTTGGTGAAGGATGGAAGGAAGAAGAGAAACAGGAGTTTGTTGAGGTCTATGAGTTCTTCCCTCAAGCAGATGTTGTGCCTAAGTGGGAAAGACTACATTCCTTATTTTATGGAAAGCTTCCATAAAAGCCTAAGAAGAGCCCTGCTGGATCAGGCCAAAGGCCAATCTGTCTCCCACAGTTTCCCACAGTGGCCAAAGAACTGAAGGGAAGAGTTCTCTCTTGCTGCTATCTCTCAGATCTCTTTTGGTCACATTTGCATTAATTGCTGAACTCAAGGCCAGTCCTGTCATTGGACAGGGTCAGACAATCAAATCAGGCTCCAAGTACTATGTATATGAAAGAGGGAGAAAAGTTGTGCTGACAAGGTTGAAGTAAGACTCAGCTGCCAACCTGGTTAGTTACTGTACATTGAAGGGAGAGAGTGGCACCATCTCAGCCTTTTCACCAGATAGGAAAATGCCTCGGGCCAGGAGGAGTTCAAAATGTGGCCCCCAAGATATTGCTGAATTGTAACTCTCAACATTTCTCAACATTGGCTATGCTGATGGGGCCACATCCATCCATGTCTGATGGATTTCACTGGTTTTCCTTCCAGACAGGTTCCTTGAACAGTTCTCCAAACTGAGAAAAGCAAACAGTGTTAGAAAACCACCCATATATATATCAAACATTCACTACAAAGACAGGGAATCTCATTAAAAAATTTACATCTCTTAAACTCTGGCCCTAATCTACTTGTCAGTGTCCCATGAACATAAGCTTAGCTATTGTCTTTCTATTATATTGCATTTCACATGGGAATGAGCTGTGACTTTTATTTTAATAAGCTCATCAGCTGGGGCAAAATTAAATGAAGATCTCAGAGATTGGCAGAGAGGTTGCTGCTCCACTTCACTTAAATCCATCTGTCAGTTCTCATCATACATGAGGGGCCCTTTGCTAAAGCGGCAGCCCCCAACTTGGTCCAAATTAGCTTCCCTTTTCTTGAGTTTAAATGAAAAGAGACATCTAATTTGTGAGTGAAAAGGTTTGTCATTTCTTAGGGGGATGCAGGAATGCAAAATACAATTAATGTCTCCCAAGAATGGTGTTTTTTTGTTTTGTTTTGTTTTATTTTATTTTGTTTTGGTTGCAGAGGTGCAGTAGGTGGCTGACAGGAAAAATGGAATGAAAATAAATAAAAATTGGTTGTTCTATTGCTGTAGCTCAAGTGGCAAGTGTAATCTTCTCCCTTATCTGGGGCTGGAATTGTTTTCCAACTACAGCTTATATTATGAAAATGTGGCAGTTCTCAGCACCAAGATATTAAAAAAAAACAGATGCCCATAGGGGCTTGGATCATCCTAACAAGGAACAAGCAATGCCGAACAGAGATTTTATGTGCCAGTTTTTTTGCCTCCCAAGCTAGAATCTATTTTCACAGCATATAAACCATCGTAATGAAAAGTATCACATGCTCCAGCGTAGTGGAATTGGGTTTGGGTTATATGCCTCTCTCCTCTTTTTTGAGAGCAGACAGTGCTGCTTGACCACACTGGCTTTCAGAAACCAACAACATGAACAGAAATATCACTTTTATTTTGCACCACTACACTTCCTTGTCATTTCTGTGGGCAGCCTTTTACAGGGCTGGTATCCCTTATAGGGAGAAAATGCAGGAAAGAAGAAACAAATTGTACTTTGTAATTCATCCTTATTTCAGAATATAGAGGCTGCGCACAGAGAAGCAGGCAAACCCTTAAACAGACAATAGTTTCCTTAAAGCAGCATCCATTTTCTCCAAAGCTAACAGCTTATTTTTGGAGCCTACCAACCAGAGACAAATCTCAGTCTTCTGTCTCCTTCTCTGGTTATATTCCATCTCCAAGCTATTTCTCTCCCGGCTACCACCAGGCATATTCATCTTACATGAGAAAAAGGATGTAGCAGTTAGAGGAAGCACTGTCTTCTGAGAGAAGGCTGGTAGCCAGAATCAGGCCCTTTCCACATGGCATTTGCCATGTGAAAGGGTGCTCGGAGCATCGTGTGGTTGTGAGGAGTGATCTGCATGACGCACTCACAATTGCATGACGCTCCAGGGGCTGGCAGGTGCCGATCGCACACCTTTTCATTTTTGGTTAGAAGCCCAAAATGGTGTGCGATCGCGCATTGCTCCCGGGCCCCGAGCACACTTACCTGGTGTGTGGAGCCTCCACAGCTGTGCTGGTCGCGCTTCCTGCCCCAGCACAGCCTGGGAAAGTCCCAGGCTGCACTGTGGAAGGAAGAGGCGGGGCTCTCGCACGAGCAGGCAGCTTGTGTGGAACTGAAGCAGCAGGGACATGAGAGCCTTTCTCCGGAGGCTGCTCACACGATCCCTGCACCCCAGCTCCGGAAAAAGGTAAAGTGCAGAAAGGGTCTCAGAGCTGAAAGCAGTCTGATTCATGTGGGAATGGCTACTGAGTAGCTTAGAGGTCAATCAACACTGTTATCTATGTGTGTGTCTGAAGACACACTTATAAAGCAACTGAGAAATGAAGGAACAGAGTTGACATTAACATTAAATCATGGGAGGCAATTGCTTCAGGTGACTGGAACTGCAGGAAGTGGCAAGCAGTTGGAGGAGATTGCTATGTGTGCCAGGTTTCACCTGCAACTTCTAGTCTGTTCTCTTTGCAATCATAGCTCTAGAAGAGACCACAAAGGCCATTGGGTCCAACCCACTGCCATGCAGGAATATACAATCAAGACACATGGCCATTGAATCTCTGTTTAAAAACAGAGAAGAGGACTCCACCAGTTTGACCACTGTCAAACTGCTCTTATCCTCAGGAAGTTTTTCTTAATGTTAAGATGGAATTTTTTTCCTGAAATTTGAAGCCATTGCTCTGTGTCCTAGTCTCTGGTGCAGTAGAAAGTAGGATTGCTCCATCTTCCACATGAATCTCATCAAATATTTAAACATAATTATCTAACCCTTTCGTCCAGGCTAAACATCTCAAGTTCCCTAAGACACTCCTCATAGGGCAAGGTTTTGGTTGTCTTCTTCTGGACATGTTCCAGCTTGTCAATATCCTTCTTGAACTGATGCCATGGATAATGTTTTATCATTGCCAGTTTGCAATAAAAATAAAATAAAATATAGAATATAAAATATTCATCTGCTAGTCCAGTTACCTTTTCTACATGGAATGGGAGAGTTTACCATCTTAGTGTTTGCCTCAGGCAGTAAAATGTCTTGGGCCAGATTTGAGTGAGACCAGAGAGTATAGTTTCAGACTTCTACATTTTGTGCTTTTAAAAAGAAAACTCAAAGGATTACACACTGTAATGAAAACAGGAATGCAGACTATATACAGCAGAATTGTGGGGTTCTCCAGATGGTTGTTGAACTCCAGCTGCCAGCATTCTTCACTATTGGCTGTATTGGATAGGACTAATGACACTTTCAGTCAGCAACATCTGGAGCACCACAAATTGCCCCCTCCCCACTCACAGTAGAGCTCCTCATAACAATCAATGTTCTGAAAAGGATTATTGTTTTGACAGCTGTTAAGAAGTACGATCATGTCTCTGAAAAAAACAACTATATTTGGTTGATATCTGTTCAGAAGTGGGATCATTTTCAAGGAAACATTTGTATATATGAAGCATCTGATTTGGCTAAGACCTTTCAGAGATTTTATTAGAATTGGTCCAATTCCTTAATTGAGTTACTAGAAATAATAACTGAGATTATCCCAGGAATGCCTTCTCAACACAGAATTATTATATGTCGTCCCTCACTCTTCTTCTTCTTATTTTTTTAAACCAAAGCCATTGTTTTCACTTAGCTCCCATAAAAGAATGGCATCATACTTGAAAAATTCTGCTCCAAATGTCCCAAACTGTCTTTTAATAGTAACATTTTTATAAAAAAAATAGTAACAAGAAAACATTGCTCCTTACACTAAGTAATAGTGATAGTAATAATAATGATTGTGGTAATGGTGTTGCTTTAACATTTTATGTTTGAGCTGTAACTTTGTTACACTCCCTATTCCAAAAACAAAAACGAGCTTGTTTAAAGTAACAATATTACTACTGAGGCATTGCTTTCAAGCTCTGAAACCAGCATGGCAGCTTACAGGTGGAAGGATTCTGCTGTTTAAAATTAAAAGGCATTGTGCAACTTTTTTTCCTTAATGGATTTTCTCTGGTAAGAAGTATAAAAAAAATGGTGAAGCATAGCAAGGATGCAAATTGAAGATACTGTGTTAATTTGCTTCTCTTTGATACTTTTTTCTCCATTCCACCATTGTCACCTTCTACTGGGGGAAAATACTCCATCTTCTACACAAAGAAATATCTGGCGTTCCTTGTGCTGCTTCTGGACAGAATCACATAATCTCACAATACTTAGGCTGAACAGAATTAGACATTAATACAAGCTGATGTTAATAGTCACAGTCACAACCTCCTAGCAGAGAGTTTTACCTGGCCCAGCACTTTGTTTGTGTGCAAGGCACTATCTAGCATACAGAGATGTGAGTACCCTGAATGCCTAGCTTTATCTGATACCCCAAAAACAACTTCTAAGGCAGATCTGATTTTGTACTTTCTTGTATAAAGAAGACTTCCCAGGAGATGTAGGTGTATCATTTAGGGCTTCCCAAATCTCACTGCAGTATGTGCAATCCCAGTTCCTTGCTCATTTATAAACATTTTAGTAATGATCTGCAATGAGGCAATACGCGGGAGTGTCTTGTGCTAAAATCAAGTACTGGATGGGATGCTGTTCTATACTATGTGACAGGTTATGCTGTTTTTAAGTGTATGGGTGTATGATTCGGATGATCCAGTGCTTAGTTTAGCTTGTACACCCTCAGTTCCTTTTTGCTGATACATTCTTGATATGTATTTTTGGCTGTTGTGGGCGTAGATTTCACAGACACATGTGGCCAAGAAATATTGCAGCATAGTCAAAACAGCAAAAGTTATTAATCAGGAAGAAAACTAGTAGAGGCTGTAGCAATTTGCTTTTGTTGAAACTTACTAGGAAGGGTCAGATTCTGGCCCCTTCTTTCCTCTCCCTCCAGTGAGTAAACTGAATAGAAATTACTTTTGCTCTTTGAATTCAATTGGCAGCCATTGAAGTAAGCTGAATACAAAGGGGAAAGTGAGAGGAGAGAGTGGGGAACTGAGACATTTTAACAGTTTCTGAAAAAGTGAAATGACAGAGGATTAATTGGGACTACCCCTACCAAACTGGGATAACTGGAGGGAACAGAGCAATCTACCTGGCAGTACCTAGGGCCAATATTGAAATGGCATGACGCTATAGCATGTAACAAGAGCCATGTTCCTGGAGGTAAGACTATGATTTTGGGTGGCTGAAGCTTACTGTCTGGGACACATCTGGATTCCTTATTAATTTCTACACAATGGTTATTAATTGGCCTTGGAATGCCATGATTAACAATGATTAACAATGTCTTGTGCTTTAAGATGGTTGCTTCCTTCTCAGTTTGAGCGTATTCCTCTTCATTTTGACCGCCTAGCAGAAGATATCAACAGTCACATGAGGTCTTATATCTCATATGAAAGTACAAAGGGTGTAGTTTGGAGGGGGAGAAATGAGAACATAGCCTCTCAAATAAGAATTCTGCCCTCCATGAACTCAGTCCCTAAATTTCTGTCATTGCACTCATGTAAAAGTCTCAAAACTAATGTAAAAGTCTCAAAACTAATTTCTTTTGAAATGAAAGTCAAGTTTGCCTGATTTTTTTTGACTACACTGTTCCTCTTCTGAAGAAAAGCCTTCTTTTTTTACATTTTCAAGTTGCACCACATTAAACTCACACCTTCACCCACTCACACAATGGGGCTATTTTGTAACTTTTCACACTGCAGTCTTCACTTTCAGACCATCTAACTCAACACCTTTAACCAACATTTCTATTTACTTTTAAGGTTTAAAGAAAGAAGGAGAAAAATCCATTTTCTTTTGTAACTATAACTTCTCTATAGCTGAAGTTTGCGACTGAGACTGAAGTTTCTATTGTTGGTTGTATCTGGAGGGGATGGGAGGAGGAGTAAAAAATGGTGAAGTTTCCAATTACAAATATAATGACCTCCATAGAACAGAAAGCAATATCTGTCTGTAATGCAGACAGGTTGAAATAGAAGATGTAGAGGAGGAATAATAGAAAGGAGAGGATGACACATGCAGACACAGAACTATCTGACATCTATCCCCTAAAGATGCTCTGTCATTATTTGCTGGAAAACTCAATTTATGTGTTTGGAAGGAGGAAAAAAAGATGAAGAAATAAACGAAAGAACAGAGTAAAATCCTTGGGCGGAGGGTGGTAGAAAATATTATCTCTTAATGCCTTTCTTCAAGAACACTGATAAGTTTAGACAACAAGACGCCTTGTAAATTTTAGGTTTGTTTTCAAAAAAAATCATTTTCTTATCAGGAATGGCCCTGAAGAGACAATGCATTCTGATTTGAACCACATACACAAATTAGAGTGAATAATTACCGAGCTCACAATAAAGGTTAAAAAAGGGGGTTCACCTAAGACCTTTTATGCACTGCAGTGACACATAGAAGTCATAAGCAACTGGGTTTTTTTGACAATGATGCCGAACTCATGGCCACCAGAGGATGCAGGTGGTTTGCGCATTGCCCTGTATCAGCTGTTGTTGTTGTGTGCCTTCATGTCATTTCCAAATTGTAGCAACCTTAAGGTGAACCTATTATAGGGTTTTCTGGGGTCTGAGAGTATGTGATACACCCAAGGTCATCCAGTGGGTTTTTGTGGCTGAGTGGGTAATCTAAAGGTCATCCAAGGGTTTTAGGCAGTTACTAGGTGCGAGATTACCCATGAAAATATTCAGCCTCAACAACACCAGTTATTTATGTATATATGTTCTTTCAAGTCACTTGCTGACTTATGGTGACCCCATGAATTTCATAGGGTTTTCTTAGGCAAGGAATACACAGAAGTGGTTCAGCCAGTTTCTTCCTCTGAAATACAGCCTACAGCACCTGGTATTCATTGGCAGTCTCCCAACCAAGTACTAACCATTGCTGACTCTGCTTAGCTTCCAAGACCAGACAGGATCTGGTACTTTTAGGGTATTTAAGCTTTTCAGCGTCAGTTAAAGCATCCCAAATTTCAGGCACAACTTTTTTAGCTCCCTTTAGAGGAATGTAGAAAAGATTTGCCTGTTCCTAGAGCCAATGTAGTATAGTGGTTTAAGTCTGGGAAACCAGAGTTTGAATCTCCATTAGATCGTAGAAACTCACTGGGAAAGTCATACTCTCTTGGCCTAAAAGTAAGGCAATAGCAAAGCTCTCCTGAATAAATCTTATTAAGAGAACCCTAGGGTAGGTATGACATAAGTCAGAGTTTGAATCTACAGAAGCTAAACAGGGGGGTTGTTACTGCAGTTTAGGTCTCCTTGGAGATACCCCATAGAGATCATTTTGATATCAATAATTTCGCTCTCTTCCACCACCCCTGTCCACGTGTTTGTGAGGCCCCCAGACAAGCACAGAAATAGGCTTGGCCACTAATTGCTGGACATTCCGTTCTCCACCCAGGCAGGCCAGAAATAGCCAGATCACCGCTTTAGGAGACCTCTCTGCAAACACCCTCATTATGTATGCATGCTGTTTACAAAGGATTCCCTGCCCCGAGCAGGCAACTTGGCAAGCTGAATACTCAACTGCCAAGCACTGAGCATTTGCATACTGTCTACCTCTTTGTCAATTCAGACTTAACTCAATCATGCTAAATTTTGACCTTTCCAAAGCTTTGTCCCGTGCCCGAAACTCATTGTTTTCCCCAAGTACGACATAGCCTGCAGTTACATTTCTCTCTATAAAACCCCTGATTCCGAGACCATCCTCGGATCGCTCCCGAGTTCCAGACCACCTTGCTGCCTCTTTGCTTGGCGAGCTTCCCCTCAGCTCCATGTACTGAGATACATCAAACCCCAGCATCACTCTCTATCTTCTTTCCGGGCTTCAGGAACAGGTTTCATTGTTATCACGGTTATGATACGATGGGTGAGAGCACTAGATATCCTTTTGATATCAAATAATTTGGCCTTTGCTTGACCTTTCTCTGCTACCCTACTCCACGTGTTTGCAGAGTTCCCCTGGACGAGCACGTACGGGCGCGGTCGTTAATGGCTGTACATTCCAAAACCCCATTCAAGCAGGCAATTTAAGCTTCTCCGTTGCTTTAGGGAAAAACCTCCCTGCAAACCGGCCCTGCTTGGCTCGGATCTACACAGAGCCATGCAGCCAAGAGCCAAGCCATTTCATTATGTCAGTCTATTAACGAACTGGCCACGCTATTGTCTTAAGAGCTAAACCCATCATGCAAAACCTGACCTTTTCCAACTCCTTTGTCCAACTCCAAATTTCCTTTATTCTCACTGAACATGACATAGCCTGTAGGTAAAATCCACCCTATAAAAGGTCCCCACTTTTGGGACGTCTTCGGAGTGCTTTGGACTTCCATCCCACCTTGCTGCCAGTTTGTCTAAGGAGCTCCCCTCAGCCAGCCACGCTGAGCTTTCTTCCCCTGGAACACCACTTCTCTCCAGGACTACGAGACCAGGTGTCGTATTACCCATTCCCTAAGCTCTCAATTTCTGTTTCCAAGTTAGCTAGTGTGCGTGTTGTTTTATTTGCTGTTTATCTTTCAATAAAACCGTTATTTTTGTTACTTTTAAACTTGTCTGCTTGCTCCCTGACCTGAAGCCGTAGACATAGGGTTAAAGATCCTTGCTAAAGTTACCCTGCCTCTTGTTTAGCCAAGAGAGTGTTCAAGCTAAATTCCCCCAACTTGTGTTTTTATTTGGTTATTTGGGTGCCCCTCCCGGGACCCCCAACATACAGGGTAATATTATATCACCCGAATCAACTATCCCTCTGAAAATCCCGCTATCATAGTCACACCTTTATTTTCCTTAGTTATCTGTGTGCATGTGTTGCTTACATTGTGTGCCTGTATTTAATAAAGATCATTCATTATTTCCAACATGGTTTGCTTCTTGACTTGGCCTGACCCCGTAAACATTGGGTTACAAGATCCTGCTGCATTACCCTGCCTCTCGTAGTGCCAACCAGTGCTCTTGACTAATTTCCCCATCTTGTGTAATTGTAAGGTTATTTAGATGTCCCTCCCGGGACCCCCAGTAAACAGGGTAACAGGGTCCTTACCGCAATCTCAATTCTGTTGGAACATATGATATGCTTCTCATTCTCATGTCAAAACACTTCTTTTCAATACCCAAGGGCTTTTAGGCAATATAAAACCTGCAGTTTACTCCACTGTTTTGGGGAAGAATTGGGTTTTTAAAAAGTGTGGTTTGATCCCTGAATTGGGATGGTGGTGGAATTGGAGGTGGAGAGTAGGGGAAAGGTGGGGTCAGATTAGTGTCTGGTCACTTAGGCCAGGTGGTCAACTATATTACCTGATTGTTCCTGCCATGGAAAGGTAGCTCTCTTGTTAGTATCAGCATCTGGAAAAAGTGATGTTGCCTTTTTTCTTTTTCTTTTTCTTTTTTGATTTGGTATTTATACGCAAACCTTTGTTTACATACCATTGCGCACATCCAAAGGTTGACATTTTACCTCCCCCTTCTCTACCAGCTTTAATTTATAAAAGCTCTGGTGGGTAATCAGGATGAAGGGAAAACAGTCTATTTAAGTGAATATGCGCATATGTTGTAGGAATTTAAAAAAACACAGCTGCTGCAGTTATGTGACTTGATATAAAACAATACATTTGCACAGTAGAAACACTCTTTGTACCTGAGGGGGGTCCCATGTGGCTTTCCAAACTGCTTTCAGTTTGGTTAAAAACAGGTGTGTGTGGCAGTAAAGGGGTCAAACCAAGGCAGGGCTACTATGCAGTGGAGATGGGATATACCCCTTATGTAGATTCAGCCAGAGTTGACTTGAAGGCAAGTAATGGTTTGTCCATTCCAGGAAAAATATTCAGAACTTTTATCTTTCATTGAGCTGCAGTACTTTGGCTGTAATATCAATCTATGGAAAAATTAAAGGAGAAGACCAGTGAGGTCTGGTAGCTTTGATATCAATGGGAAGATGAAGCTGCTTCAGCATTTAGTCCAAACTTTAAAGTATCTATCCAAGGTGCTGAACCTATTTTAGAGATAGGCTTCAGCACCTTGGGTAGTTACTGTTTCAGTGGACACATGTGCTGCCATTGCAATTATTCCTCCTCATTTCCTTTTTTTAAAAAATTGGCCGTGTCTAGAAATGTTACCCTCTAAACCAATTTGGTTGCAGTTGTTGAGCCATGTTTCCTAGAGAAAATAATACAAATAAGTTAGAGGTTTTCAAAATATTTTGATGAATAAGGTGCTTGGCCACTCTGCACAAATACTTTAACATATACAGCAACACTCCATGTGAATACTTGAATTGATTTTATACCATCATGATATCCTGATTAGCTAGTCAATAACTTGTTCTGCTCCAGTAATTACTTGGCTTAGAATTAATATACTTCTGTTTGAATAACTGGCCCCAAATGAGTTAGATCAGCAATGGTCATCTGAAGTACTCTACACCACTGAAATTTGAACTCTTGTGGATCCTTGACCTATAATGCCATGAACAGCTTGAATCTTACCAGGCTTGAAGTAATGGACAAAACTGTATTATTTTCAACAAGAGCAGACTCTCCACTCCCAATCATGGGGGGTTTTCATTGGTCTACTTGGAACTAGTAATTGGTTCCATAAATTCTAAGTAATGCAGATGTCTGTAAGAAGGGGTTTTTTTTTGGTATGAAATCCCATTTTGAAAGTAACATAACAATGGGAACAAAGTTACTTTACAGATGTACGGAATAATGTAGGAGTCTCTCACTAGGTAATCTCAGGTAACCAAGTTTCCTGAGTGGGCACAAAGGATACACAAAGGCCCAAACTATTTGCCATCTCCAAGACCATCATGCTATTCTTTTCAGATTAATTACAATGGTTGTAGCCACTATTTACTTTCTGCTGGAGATACTCTTGACTAACTAGGGTGTTATTTCTTCTGTGAAGAAGAGGAAGTTTCTCACATTTGCTTGATCTTTTGGGAAAGAGATCTAGCAGAAGAACTGGTAGTTCAGGTGGACTTCTCTGAGCTTCAACACTATTGCCACCATTGCTGAAAATTATTTTAAAAGATATCTGGGAATTCAAGAAAGCTTCACCACTGTTTGAAAAACTAACTTGGGTTATCTTCTCCCAAGGTATGATTTGATATTTCTCAAAGACATCAAAGAAAGCTACACTGCTGCTGGATTTCAGATGGTCTGTCAACTCACAGTGCATATTAACATCCTTCTGCAGGAGGGAGCCCTTCAGAATCTCTTACATCAAATGGAGGAAGAAATGGCAAAAATGAAGAGGGATGAAAGCAGTTGGAGTCTGCCTCAGGAGATGTCAGTTCCACAGATGTTCTTCTTGCTGTTGTATCTCCACTTAACCACTGGAGCACCTCTGCTTTTCAGATGTGATAGGAAATTGCTCCTCCCAAGATTATTATTATTTAATTATTTGGCCATTTCCACACTGCACTATTACAATGCCATTAGTCCACTTTCAACATCCTATGGAATCCCAGGGTTTGCAGTTTAGGGAGGGTCATTTAAAATTCTCAGCCAGAGAGCTCTTTAGCCTCAGTAAACTACAAACCCCAGAATTCCACAGGATGTTGGAAGTAGAATAATAGCACTATAACAGTATAATGCAGAAATGGCCTCTGATTTGTTTCTCTACAGGTTGCTCCATGTTACGTCCCTTTCTGGGTGTCGGCTGCCTGCCTAATGAGCCTGAAAACTGGGGTACTTGCTTAAACAAGCAAGAACCTCCAAAGTCCCTCTTGGCATAAAATACAGCCTAGGGAAAAACAGCCACTTCACACCGCAATAAGGAAAAAGACAAATGAGTTTATTGCGGGTAACAATTAAGGCGTTTAGCAAAAGCCCGTTGTAAAGTTTAACAATAAAAACAGCAGAATAACATACAAACCAACGAGGTAAAAGACGAGAGAGAGAGAGGGAGTGCTATACAGACAGCTTATATACATTTCATACAGCTGTACATTATTAGGTGCTTTACACGTGCCTTAGTCAAACACATAGATCACACATTAAACATCTGACATACAGCTGCGTGGCCTTATCTCAATCCACACTTTGTGCTTAAAGGGCAAGGTCACAAGAAGCAGCGCAGCATCAAGTCAAATTAACTCTTTACATATCGTGACACTGGGTGCCTGGTTGAAGACAACTCTGACCATTGCCCTTCCACTGTAAGGATCCTATCAGATTTTTTTTGAGTTTTATGCCAAGTGTTTGATCAATATTGAGGGTTTAAAAAAAAATAAAAAGGCAGTGCAAAAACTATGAACAACACAAATTACTTTTAAAACCTTGCAACATACGGCCACTACAATTGATTTTGAAACATTATAATCAAGGAACAGGAATGAATTATATTTAAAAAGTAACTTTTTGAAGTTGGACCATTACCTATCAAATGTAGACCAAGACATTTTACAGGCTGATGATGCGGAGCAGCAAATTCCACCCCCTGCCTCCCCCATCAATATACACAATATCCATGGTCAGCCTCACTGTCTTTGCACTTAAGGTAGAAAATCCCATAACCTCAGTTCCTCATGCCTGTTAACAAATTGAATAAGAATTTGCAATCCTTTCAAGATTCTTAACTCAATCTGTCTATTTTAGCCATTTCATTCTGCCTCATTCCACTCCAGTCCTGCAGTACCCTTGGGACTACTTCCATTCTGATCCATAAAAATGAGGAAAATCACTCCCATCATATACCATCCATGCCCCAGAGATTAAAAAGTGTCAGTAGTTGCCCAGCCTCACTGAAGCCATATCTCTGGAGGTTTAGGGGGGCTTGGGAGCAGTCCCAGAGGTCTATGTGTTGGATTTATGTGACTGAGATTAAGCAATGGTATTTCACATAACTGTGTGTTACATTTCATGTATTGAACTGCCACTAAAACATATTGCCTGGTTGGCACAGAGATCTTGCTAATTGCTGTAAATAGCTGCATAAATATGCAAATATCCAAACCCACTGCAGAGCAAAAATATCAATGAGAAAAGAAGTATTTTTCAGATTTATTGAAAAGTACTAAAGTACTAAAACTAAAACCGAGTGCCAGATTTAACATGAGGGATATATAAAAATAAATTGCATTACTGTAAAACATCATTTATTTGTCTTCCCCCCACCTCCAAATCCAGCTATACTTTCATCATTCCCAGACTTAAGTCAGGGTGAGAAATGTTTAGGGGTTGTGGAAGTGCACATTAGACTCCCTATGGAATGCATTAGCATCTGCAGCAATGCTTAAATTAGGTGGCAACCTAATTTACTACCCAATTTGCAGCAGCTCTTTGTGGTACAAGAAAGGCCCAGAGCACTTTCCTGAATGAAAGAGCACTGATGATGGGCAGGTTGGAGTGTCTTCATTTCTTCTTGAACTGGAAGAATTGGAAGTGAAGATATTTGTTTCCCTTCTTGCTTTTCTCATAACGGTGCCACCACCAATTTTCAATAGCACAGTTTGTTGATGACAGCAAGACAGTGGTAGAAGGGCCCACAAACATCATCTGAGGTTCATGTTTTGCCCTAGTTTAAATTTCCCTGGAAAGGGTGACATTACCTAAAGGCAAACTTGGGCTTCCCAGCTGACTTGGAATTGCAGCTGCCTGCTGCAGTAGTTTTGTTATCATACACAGCAAAGCAAATAAGTTTTTCCATTCATGCTTTATCCTTTTAGAAGTACATTTAGAACACCTTGACTGTGCACCTAAGAATATAATAACTGGAATCCTGTTGGTGTCTTATCAAGCATATGTTTTCCTACGGAAGAAGTTGGACCTTTCTGCCCAATGCAGTGTTACCCTGTTTACTGGGGGTCCCAGGAGGAACACCTAAATAACCAAACAACAACACACTTTGGGGAAAATTAGTTTAGAGCACTGCTGGCAAAATGAGAGGCAGGGTAACGCAGCAGAATCTTGTAACCCAATGTTTACGGGGTCAGGCCCAGACAAGAAGCAAACCGTGTTGAAAATAAATGACTGATCTTTAATAAATACAGGCACATGATGTAAGCAACACGCACACACAGATAATTAAAGGAAATAAAGGGTTGAGTTGGGATTTTTGAGAGGGATAGTTGATTCGGGTGATACAGAACCTGTTCACGGAGTCTGGAAAGCAGATAGAGAGCAATGCTGGGGTGCGATGTAGCTCAGCACGTGGGGCTGAGGGGAAGCTCACCGGGCAAAGCAGCAGCAAGACGGTCTGGAACTCGGGAGTGATCCGAGGAAGGTCTTGGAATCAGGGGGTTTTATAGGGAGAAATGTGACTGCAAGCTATTCCGTACTTGAGGAAAACAATGTGATTTAGGGGCGGGACAAAGCTTTCGAAAGGTCAGAATTTAGCGTGATTGAGTTAAGTCCAAATTGACAAAGAGTTAGCCAGTATGCAAATACAGGGTGCTTGGCAGTTGAGTATTCAGTTTGCCAGGTTGCCTGCTCGGGGCAGGGAGTCCTTTGTAAACAGCGTGCATACATAATGAGGGTGTTTGCAGAGAGGTCTCCTAAAGCGGTGATCTGGCTATTTCTGTCCTGCCTGAGTGGAGAATGGAATGTCCAGCAATTAGTGTCCGCGCCTAGTCTGTGCTCATTCGGGGGCCTCACAAACACGTGGACAGGGGTGGTAGAAGAGAGCCAAATTATGATATCAAAATGATATCTTGGGGTATCTCCAAATAGGCCTAAACTGCAGTAACAGCAGAATGACTGTATTCAATCTAGGGTTGCAGACGTGGAATTCTGCATGTGGTGCATTGCATGTGGACAGACGTCACGTACTACATATGCTGTCCATTTGATTGTGCATTCAGCTGCACAGCTGGCATCTTGGTTTAATTAATTCATAACTCTGCATGTTATACTATGCAGCCCTGATGTAAAATTTTGGCCATCAATGAAGTGGCCCAGGAACATGTTACAGAAAGACATTTGTGGAACAAATATGACTGGGCCTTTCTGCACTATCCTGTTATTATTCCACTTTCAACATCCTGTGGAATTCTGGAGTTTGTTGTTCCCTGAGGCCAAAGAGCTGTCTGGCTGAGAATTCTAAATGCCCCTCCCTAAACTGCAAACCCCAGGATTTGGTGGGATGTTGAAAGTGGAATAATAGCATTTTAACAGTGTAATGTGTAAACAATGTAATGTGGAAAAGCCCATTGTCTTAAATTTCCAGAGGCTATCATCTTTTGCTTGTCTTTCAGGGACTGGAGCATTACATTCAAGTAACACACTCAAAACCCAAAAAAGAAAAAAGAAAGCCCTCAACAAAACAAAAAGAATACACACACATATCCCAAAATAAAACACCCCCACTCTAATGTGTGATGGACATTCTGTGATGTATTTTGTCCCATTTAAAACGGCCCAAATGAATCTGAGCTTTTATACATATTTTACTCCTTGGGTACATTCATGGATGAGAGGCTGCACAGCAAGAGGGAAAGTTAATACAGGGAGCAGAGATAACAGTAACATTCTGGCCTTGTCACGTAGGTTTACAGAGAACTGATGTCCATTTAAAAGCCATGTTCCCTTCTGCTGGTGCTTTAAGCCTGTTTTACATTCCTTCTGCGTTCTCTGCACTGTCATGTGCCAGTGCTTTGATCCTGTTACTTCAAAAGAGGAGGAATCTGCACGTGCCAGTTGAAGGATCTGTCTCCCTGAGCAATGAGAATGCCCATTCTGTATCATTCCGTACATGACAGGAAGCTACAGATAAGTGGGCGGCGGGGAGGGGGGATCTCTACAGGCAAGAGGCTAGCTTTTGCTGACAGGGGCTTAAAAATGACACATCTCCCAGTTCGCTGTGCAGTGAAGAAACAGTTGACCTTATATGCATTTCACCTTATAAAATGGTTTTATCCTTGCCCAAATAGATGCAGTCAACAGATCCTAAAGCAAAATTCTTTGCTTAATACTAACAGATCATAAAACAGAAAGATCAAGAATGGCAGAATTAACCTTTACATTGCTAGTACTATAAAGCAGTGGTTTTCAGCCTTTCCATATCCAGAACCCATCTTAAAATGCCCACCTAACCTGGTGAGAACAATCCATTTTTAAATTTTTGCTTTTTTGTCTTGCTGGTAGATAAAATTTGTGTTCCGCAAGCACACCTTTTGCTAACTACTAATGAAAAGCTGCGCTCACCCCGGCTAATTCAAGGGACAATCAGATCATATAGTTTGCTGCATATACAGTTTTGCTTTTTCTTGGGTGAAGCACTGTGAATATTATGAGGCAACATTATGTCCTGAGTTTTAACTGATACTCATAAAAATGTTTCTGGTCTACGTATTTTCAGATTATAAAACTACATGTGTATCACATCTCAGCTTTTCATGTGAGGTACACATTGCACTTTGGGTTGCTTTTCATTCACTTATAATTTTTGTTACAAGGATGCACTGCACTTTGGAGTAGTAAAAAATTTCAGGGTTATTGTATACAGGATTGGGTTGCCCTAGAAGCAGGTGACTGGAAACTTAATCGCATCTCTGTCATGTATTTATACAAAGAAACTGAACACAAAATGGGGTTCACAACACCAACACTCACAGCACTAATGCCTCAGGTTTGTTTTTGGTGCCGTATAACATGGACTGCCTGATACACAGACAGTCTTGATGCGACCCTTCCTTTTGTCTAATGGGATATAAAATAAGGATTATTTGTATCCGCCAGCTATAATTTTGTGGTGCTTCTGTGTTTCTGTTTAAAACAGTCAAAAGCATGTTACCAGCCATCAGCTGTCTACTGACAGATCTTTCAGGGATGTCTAGGCATTTGTTCTAATAACTCCACTAGCTGAAATCTTACAGCTGATAATTACAAAATTTGAAGTTAATTTGGATCTCCTTAACTCATCCATAACAGTATAAATGTCCCTTTATACTATGGTAGTCATTATGTTCTTTTTGACCATGTGTGAACAAAAGAACACTTTCTACTGAGGTGGTAATAGCATAACTGTGAAAAATATTATGTGAATTATAAGCATATTATCACCAAGTGTGGTGCTTCATCAACTACACTGACTTTAAATCTATTTCTAGGCCCATTACGCTGATGAAACAGGCCTGTGGGGAGATAGTTCCCCACACTGTCTCTTAAGACTGAAGGATTGGGGGTCCTTGCCACTTATCTGCTATCTGGATTTTGTCTGGGGTTTCATTATCATGTTCTGACTGCTTGAGTGCCCAATTCATCGTGATGGTTAAACCCAGGCAGGCAGAGTTGACATCAACACTCCACTTAAGCATTCATAAGTATTGAAATCTCAGGATATTTATATAGGAAATGAGCAAGCTCTTTGATATTTTTAAAGACATATGATAAGTAGTCTATGATGATTCATAGGTATATAAACATATTCATTTCTCTCAGGGAGAAACACAGACATGTCAATGTCTGGGCTCTCAGCTTTTATCACATAACATTGCATTGCATGTAAGGCATCATGCATTCATTATATTACATTATGTGGCCGTTAGGATGTTACACTTTCATAAGGACTGAACCTTTACCTCTCTGCACCTCTTTAACATGCTTTCTAATAGTTAATACATATATGAATATTACCATATTAAACAGTATAATTCAAGCATAAATTCATAATCATCATCAGGTTTTTTCATCCTTTTTGTAATGTCTATTAAGGAAATTATGCTGACATTTCACAAAGGTTTGCACATGTACAGAATTCTGTCCCTTGTATCACATCCATAAGTATATATCCATTAAGGAATACACTCTCATCCGTCAATCTCTAAACAGGCATCTATGAACACATGGGCATTCAGGGGTTAATCTCCTTAAGCATTATTAAATATTAACCGCATCTATTGTAGCCATAGCCTAGAACTCTGTCTTACCATTATTATTTTTCAGCATATTTGGGCAGTTTATCAGTCACAGCGCAGCTGTCAGAGATAGCAGTCTTCATTGGTGGAGATATGTTCAAGACAGTCTGATCTGTGGCTCTATCTTGGCTTCTTTTATTCTCTCCTTAGGGTTGCCTAGGCTATCAGTTTTCCAATCAAAACAAACTTGTTCACTGTGCCTTGCTAAAGCTTATCCAATCAAAACAAAGTTCTTTATCTACAACCTTCCTGTGGTACAGTTGGAGTTTCTGGCTGTCAGCCATCTGGATTAAATCAGCCATGGCAGCACCTGCACTGAGGTTATTCTCAGTCAAGTCTACCGCATATTCTCTTATCTTGATTACAGCTGAGCACATTACATCTGCTAAAGGTTATTACAAATCACATCTGATCATATCCACAGTGTGAAGTTACTCTTTATCTTACTTTGTTAATATTTGAGTAGGTGTTTTCCCAGTTGCCAAGTTCTTACTGATCACATACACACACTGTAATGCATCTAGTTTCCTATATTATATATTATATGCTGTATAGGTTATGTTCTCTGCTTCACTGGTCTATTCCCAGCCTGCAAAGTTGGCAACCAAAAATGTATGGCCTGCAACACTGGTTGTAACTCATAAACATCTTCATAGCCTAGAAGCCAGGGTACCTTTCTCCACATGTGCTTGCCCATATTTTCAGACCAGGACATTCTCTGGTTTCTCAGTCATTTGCAGTGTAGTGGAATAGACTTTTTCAAGTGGTAGTACCTTGGGGATGCTTTTCACCAGAGATGCTTTTGGGTTCTGCTTAAGATGCCTCACCAGCAGTGAGTGGAGACATTTAAGATTTTGGCTTTTTTGGAATTGTTTCTCTTTTTAGAATATTTTAAAGTATTAGTTATTTATAGTGTTTGAAGTATTTTATCTCACAGTGCCACACCACAGTTTAGCGTTATGAGAACAAGCCATGACAGGCTTCAGGCTTATATTGTTCTCTTCTTCTTTCTTTCTTGGTACATGAAGAGAGATTGAAAACTGTGTCTAAGTCACAGTTTCCCTATTATTATTATTATTATTATTATTATTATTATTATTATTATTATTATTATTATTGGTATTATTGGTATTGTTGTTCTTGTCATTGTTATGATGCAACCTTTCTCTCAAAGTGGGACCCAAGGCAGTTTCCAAAAAGTTAAAAACATCAATAAAACATTTAAAACAATTATAAACATTGAAAGGCAAATTTCATTTCATTTCATTTGAACTTGGTAAGGTATGTTTATTTGAACTTTAATCAAGATCTGAAGTTATGAAGGCACAATGTGATCCTGGTTCCACTGAAGTAAGCACAGTTGGAATAAACCATACTTTATCAAATCTGAACCTGTGATTTATTCAAATCTGAAAGTGAAGCCTGGAATTCATCCCCTTTTGTGTAAAAGAAGATGAGAGGGGGAATATACAAACCTAAGGGCTGTCCTAATGCTATAAAACTAAACCATTGTTTAACATTGCTTGTGAGATAACTACAGACGTAAGTTATTGGAGAAAGTTTTTGGAGCTGTAAAAGTAGAAAATGAAAGAAAACAATGAAGGTTACCCTACTGGTGGGCTTTTGTCCTTCTGTACTCATTAGCTAGGTACGTAATACTCTTTCAGGTTTAGTAAAATTATGGCTGGTTGGTGATCCTGTTTTAGATATAAGGCTGACTTCAATTGTTGCTTATTATGAAATCACTTTGTGGAAAGAGATAACATTTTTACTTATTTTAAAACTAGGATTATAAAATTTCTTTAGAGGACAGAATGTGATGTCTGCTACTACGTGACAGTGAAGCAGAAGCCATGTTCTCATTGGCAGCATTTGTATTTTAACACTTCCAGTTTGCCAGCTCATAGTTAGGGCAATAAAAATGAGCTTGTGACCTCTACTCAGGTCTTCCATCTTTCTCTACTTTCATGTTTGGCTAATAATGGCAAATGGCAAAGTAACAATCCTTCTGAACCAGGACTGGAAATCAAGATCAAACTATGGTTTTCAACCTGGTTTAGAAGTTTTGCTTTGCTATAATTTGCTGTAATGGTAACACATGTTGTAGTGAACTGGGCCTCTGTCACCACGCAGATGGGTTCTGAAGTCCTTGTTAGTACCACTGGCCCTTTTTGCATGGCATTTTCGATGTGAAAGGACCCCTTGAACATCTCGCACATGTGAGGAGCGGTCCACATGATGCACTCACATTTGTGTGATGCTCCAGGGCCCAGCAGGGACCGCCATGCATTTTTTCATTTTAGGCTTGAAGCCGAAAATGCTGAGCGGTCGCGCACCACTCCGGGGCCCCGCGTGCACTTACCTTATGTGCGGAGCATCTGGAGCCGGGCTGGCCATGCTTCCTGTCCAGTGCAGTCCCAGGCTGCACTGCGAAAGGAAGAGGTGGGGCTCTTGCGCGAGCAGGAAGCTTGTGTGAAGTCGAAGAAGCAGGGAAATGAGACCCTCTCTCCGGAGGCTGCTTGTGCGAGCACCACACCCCAGCGCCAAAAATAGATGAGTTGTGGAAAGGGTCACTGTCAAACATTAACAGCATGAAAGAGTTGACCTGTATTAATACTCTTGATGGAGAATTTGTGCATTCACCTTGCAGTTTGAAGCTGGGAAAAATGTTATGAAGACTGAGAACCAACTGAAGGAGTTAATTTTTCCCTGTTGCTAACCTGCTTGTATATTTCTTATAGCCACTGGTGGGGAGAAGAATCAAACTTGTGCATGTTGATTTTCTATGTTCACTTCTGTAGTATAGTAGGGTTATATATAACCCTAGGAAGCCTATCTTTCATGGAGGTGCACCCCACTCCAAGGATTCCCTATATGTCCAGTGATAGGGATTTGATTTGATTGCAGGTCAAGGGATAAACTTGGGTTAAATTTGTTTGGGGGCCCAATTCTACCATTGACTCTGAGGGGATACTGAGCCCTATCAGCAAAAGGCCTAGAACACTTCCTTGCTATGTACCATTTGCTGTGTCATTTAGCATCAATAAAGCTTATGCTGTAGCAATAACTTGTGTCATTGTCTGCCGCCAAAAGAACCTTTGTAAAGGCCTGGAACTACACTTGTTACCATGCTGTACATCCCCATTCCATGATATAATTGGCAATGAACATTATTTAATTGGCACAAAATATAAATAATACATTTACGGCTAAAAGTCATGCTGGCAAAGAAGACTGGATGAACATGTGTGAAAGTGGGTCAGATGAGACTTCAGGGCATGACCAGGTCAAGGGATCACTTGGGAAGCTCTAGTGCTAATGAGCTTGCAATCACCCCCTCAATGACTCAGCCTTCAAACACAATAGCACAGGAAACTGTCTCAGGAGAGCAACCAATGGTCATCGACCTGTTCCCTCTTCCCACTGAAACTCTCCATTGTTTCTTCACCTGCCTAGACATTAAGAAGCTATCATGATTCCCATCAATGCTTTGTCACCTAATGCTAAGTCCATTAGCCCATTCCAGATCCCATTGTCTGCTCTGCCACAGAGCCATTAACACCCTCCCCTTAAGAGCAGAAACAAAGTATTTAAACCCTGGCTCTGAACCTGGTAATTCATAGTATACTGGACATGGGCCTTCACTCTACTGCCCAGATTCTTGTTCCTGTGCTATCCTTGGACCCCTAGTCTGAACCACATCACTTTGTCTCTTCTCTTCAGAACAAGTAAATATTTTCCAGTTCATCCCAACTCATTATTCAATTTTCCTTCCTTTCCTTCAGTCAGCCTTGTAGGGTCATGAGACTGCTTGCATCCTTGTGTGTGTTTGTGATTTCCCACAATAAAACATTCTTTGAATCTCCAACTTGTGTCCCTGCATTAGCACCAGTATACAAAGGTGGAAAGATCGTGTCAGTTTACCCCCATGCTCTCAGGCCTCCCTTTTGAACTAATAATTCCACACTGTTCCACAGAGGTAGTGTTACTGTGGGTAGACCTCTGAGTCACCCACATTTTTGGGTAAGATACTGAGTTCCAGAATAAGAAACTTATTTAATGAAACTGGGAACCAAATGTGCAACAAAGAAATAACACCTACTGTGGAAAAAAGAAGGCCAGACTAATCAGTCTTCAATCTGATCCTACAATGTTCTTTTTTTCATTCTTAGAAGGAAGCAAACTAATATTGACCCTGTTCCCATAGTGTAAGGGACTGGAAGCATTTTTAGTATATGTGTGAAAGACAAAAAGATGAAGATTTTGTACATAACTAGCCCATCTCCTCCATCCATTTCTGGTAGCCTTAAAGCATGACACACAGCTTTTAGTTCTGTCACATTGTTTGAGGAAATGCTCCCCCTCCCAGTTACTGCACACCCCTTGAAGAAAATCAAAACCTTGAAGTGATTGTGAAAGGTTTAATTTCTGGTGATATGGTCTTGAGGTGACTGCTGTTATTCCAATCAGCTTTGACACAGAATAAAATGGCATTTATTCTCTCAGTAATCCAACAGCCTCTTCAGAATTCATGAGGTTTAAGGCCAAATAATTACATTTATTGATCTTTACTGTGTGAAGAAAATTTTCAATCTAATGCAGACTTGTTTGGTGTTAGTGCTAAAATCAGGCTATGTCAAAAAATGGTCTCTTTTCTTGTGTTTTACTCTAGTGTGGCATGTGAGATATTTTATCCACCATTAAAAGTCATCATTTTTTGTCAGCTTTCCTGCAGGTTTTGTGATACAGATAGTATGACTCAGGGATTGAGGCAGTGCAGATCTGAGTATCTCAGACTTCTCTCTTTGTGTGTGTTCTGCTCTCAGTTCAGTGTATCTGGCTATTATATATTTTTGCCACCTCCAGAATAAGCTTACGACCTGATCTTAAGCATTTTTACTTAGAAGTAAGTTGTATTGATTTCAGTGGAACGTATTGGCAAGTAAGGATAGTTTAGATTGAGCCCCAGCTAGTGAATATGAAGTAAGTGTGTCAGAATTCAAGGTATTTGGTGGTCTACTTTAGTAAATGGGCATGATAGCAATTGCTGCTGGGTCTTAGGGTGGGACTATAAATGCAGTAAAGCTGTGACAGCTGCTTCTCCCATCAGATTTGCATTAAAAGAGGTGCTTTCCAGCTGAGAAGCAATCAAAAGGGTATAGTGGATGTCACGCCTTCCCACTAAGCAGATGGATTCTAGAATCCTTACCAGCATCATGTCTAAATGTTTGCAGCTGTGCAGTGTTGTAAGAAGATTTCTTTTGTGTTCAGGAGGTACTTCTACAACATTTGTGCTTTAACCTTGGAAGTTCAGGTACTGTATAGTTCCAGGATATAGAGGCATCAGGGAATAGTGTTACCCTGATTTCTGGGGTCCCGTGGGGGACACTTCAATGTGGTCCAAATAATGGGGAATGGGAATTAGCCAGAGCACAAGCTGTAGCATTGTGAGAGGCAGGGTAACCTAGCGAGATCTTAAACCCAGCTTTACAGGGTCAGGCCGAGTCAAAAACCAAGCAAAATTAGGTTATAATTGTTTTTTTTATTTAAAAGACAGTCACTGCACACTTATGTACTCACTCACACAGACCTAAGAAAATAAAGGGAGGAAATTAGATAGGGGATTTTAAGAAGGATTTTTGGGGGAATACTACACCTGATCCTGTAGCCCAGGTAGCCAGAAGAAAGTCAGTAGGTCTGGAGTGGAGATTCTCAGCATGTGGAAGCTGAGGGGAAGGCTCGGCAAATGGAGTGGCAGCAAGGCAGGATGACAACCGTAAGTGCTCAAAATCTTAAGCAGCACTCAAAATCTTAAGCAGCACTCAAAATCAGGGGTTCTTATAGGGGAAAATGTGCCTGTAGGCTAGTCTGTTCCTGTGAAGAACAATGGGTTTCGGATCGGAGACAAAGCCTCCAAAAGGTCATCACTTACAATGATTAGATTTGAACGTAGTTGTGTATAGCGCAGACAGTATGCAAATGGGGAACGCTTGACCGCTGGGCATTCAGAAGTGCTAATCTTGTCAAGCTGGCGGGTCGGGGCTGGGAATCTTTGGTATGCTTGGTGCATACTTAATTTAGTTTCAAGGTGTATTGCCTGGAGGTCTCCTGAAGCTGCGTGCCGGAAAATTACTGGCCTGACTTAGGATTTTTCTTGTATTTTTCAGCCGTTTGGCCGTGTCCGTGTGCGTACTTATCCGCGGGCCTCCCAAGCACATGGAGGGAAACAGTTTGAATGTCCAATCTTTTAATATCGAATTATATTTAGTAGACCCTGGAATAGGACTATGGACCACAGTAAGAATAGACTAAGAGAGTAAAGTTTCTTGTTAGCCAGTTGCTTGTACTATTATCATATCCGTTAAGATGGGAGAGGGGTCATGCCTATACAGTTGTTTCCTTTGCTTGGTTCTATCCTGCATAACTCCAGGAATCCATTTGTCTCAGGGTGGAGGCATCACTCCAGCCTGGGGGATCAATGATCAAATCATGGGAAATTGCAGTGTTGGCTTTGGATAGAATTTGTTGTTTAGGCCAGTTTTTCTACATGCTGAGGGGGGATGCTGGAATCAGCTAAAGGATCACGGTGCTTTTTCCTGATGAAGACTATCTGCTGCATCAGTTTACCATCCATCCATCCATCTACCCACCCACCCCTTATCTGTATAGAAGTGGTGTGTGTCAGTTTTCAGTAACAAACAAAAACTTGAGGAGGTCTGAAACTATAGCTTCTTTATGGTTAAACCCTGTCCACGAATGGATTTGACTTAAATAGGGCCACAAGCTTCTTCTCATGCTATTTCTGATCAATGATTGGAGAGAAAAGATAATAGGCCACTGAAAAACTAGACATGAATTTGTTCATTGCGATGATGTGGATTCTAGTTTGCAGTGAGGGAAACTGTTGCAGGGAATGAAGCTCTGGTCTGCAAGTTAGGGCTAGGGACTTCTCAGTGAATATGCAGAGAATGGAACTGTGCATTGTATGCTTGGTGGATAAATATCCACATTGGTACAAAGTGCACCAATTCCTGCCTTTTTGACCACACCCTGTGTCCTTAGCTCCACCCATTTTTTGGAATTGCCTCCATGACCCTTCCCAAATTGGAATTTGGCCTGTGGATGAACAATTTTCCCCACTTCTGCCGTAGACAATAAATGGTAACCAGTGAGTGACCTGAAATGGTAGTTAGTACAGCTGAAGTAACAGACATTTGAATCACAGCATAAATCACTATAAATATGTGGCAAGGGAATAAGCGAGAAAGGTTTGTTTTATGTGCATGTTAGAGCACACATTACAAATCGTAACCACCAATATGGCTTCTGATGGAGGTGACCTATACTCCTAGCTGTATTATTTATTTATATTTCCAACATATATAGATGTTCATTTTAAAAAAGAGGTCACAATAAATACAAATGCAATGAAACAGTTATCCTGAAATGATAACATGGTGAAAATAATAACATCCATAAAACCATCCAGTAAAAACCTGGAGGACTGACAGAGTTGAAAGTTAGAAGAGTGAATAGGAAAATGCTTAATAAACAACTACCTCTTTGAGTTGCTGGAGGAAAACACACATCACTGGGAACCCGCATCATTTCAATTAGGAGACCATTCCACACAGTGGGAGTCATAAAGAGAGATGACCAGCTGTTACTAGTGGACCAAACACTTATTACAACAAACTCTTCATAATCACTATGATAACAACGCGAAAGATTTATCTACACAGAGAGAATCCTGACAGTCCTCTACCAAAAGCAATGCTGAGTCCAAGAGCAAGTGTGTCTCAGCATTCAGCAGTGAGTCTTGCTACATGAGAGGTTTGTGTGGCATCCTAACATCTGCTTTCCTTTTGATTGACAGCTGCTGGGTTGGGGATGCCTTGAGTTTGTCTGTTACATGGATGGTTGTGTAAAATAAGTATAATGCTTCTGGCAAAGGAAAAGGCTAGAGGTCTTGTTTGAATGCTACCTGTAACAGCTGGTGACAGGTGTATCAGCTGTACATGTTTGCTTTACCTGCTCGGCTCAGCTCATCATTCAGCTGTTGTCTTGACAGGCAGTTCTGCATCCCTGCCCAAGCTGATCAGATGGAAGGGAGGAGAGGGAAGATGGAACAAATACTGTTTTTTCATGGGTTTCTGTCTCTGGCCTTTTCCGCATGACACTCTTATAGCGCGATTATTTCACTTTCAATCTCCTAGGGAATCCTGGCCAGCCCCTCTCAAAGCTGCAAACCCCAGGATTCCCTAGGAGGTTGAAAGTGGAATAATCGCGCTATAAGAGTGTCATGCGGAAAAGGACTCTGTGTGCCACTTCAACACTATCTGACGTGCTCTGTGAAAGACACCTCAGGCCAGTGAGAAAGAAGTGGCAGGCCTTCATATGATGAGTCAGAGCATGGGATGCACATAGTAGAGGGTTGTAGGTCCTTAATCAAGCTGGTGATTCAGCAAATCTACTAAACTTCTCCTGTCTCTCTGACATTGGCATAAAATTCTCAAAATGCCCCAAGCTATGACAAATTGTCTGCTATACCAAAGCAGAGGTGGCAGGAGCTGGAGAGATAGATAAGACATCTGCTGGAAATTACTTGCAAGTTCTCTTATTAACCAACAGATGTTGGTAGGTGACTTTGCAGAAGTTATTCCTTGTTATATTACAACTGGAATATAACTAGAGCTTGGGAAAGGATTTTTTTAAAAAATTGTTGAAGTCCTTTTCAAAGCTTTGAATGTAACTCAGAAGTATGCTTTAGCCAGTGAAAAAACTAATTGCAAGCAGCTTATTATTTGTAACTAGTTACTTCCAAATTCTTAGTGACATTGAGATGCTAATACTGGCTTAAGGTCTTGGTTGAACCTTCTAGAGATGCTATAAGGGTCCAGATACTTTTCTTTGGCTCTCCATCAGCCTCTGTGTAACTGAAATCAAATTTGTAGAATTTCTTGACCTATCAGCCTGCCTCCTGGAAGCAGTATTTGCAAAACTATGTCTGCCATCTTGAGTGGGTGCTGAAATTTTTTCCCTAAGTGTATTCAAGAGTCGTTTCATATTATACCATGATAACGCTATGATTCCACTTTAACTGTGATGGCTGCATACTATGCAATGCTGGAGCTTGCAGTTTATGGAGGGATATTTAGAATTCCTAGGCAGAGAGCCCCAATGCTTCACTAAACCACAAACGCAAAGATTGCATAGGATACAGTCATGGTAGTTAAAATGGAGTCACAATGCTATAATAGCATGGAATCATAGAGCTGCGGTAGCTACCATGGGTCCTGTGCAGGTAGAAAAGTGGGATATAAATAAAATAAAATAAATGTAGAAGGGCCACAAGTGTGTAAACCTCTTTTTAAACAACACACACACACACACACACAGAGCCAAACAAAAAAACCAAATCCAAGGCCCTTTTCGCACGAAGTTTCTTTTGCGGCCCCTTGAGCGTCGTGTAAATGGCAGTGGCGGTCCATACAATGCACTCCCATTTACGTGATGCTCAAGAGCCTAAAGCATGGATTTTTTTATTTTCGACTCTAAGCCGAAAATGCTGCGCGGTCGCACAAGGCTCCTGGGGCCCTCGTGCACTTACCTGCCCTGCGGTGCATCAGGTAAGCCGGGCTGGTTGTGCTTCCTCCCTCCGCACAGCCTACAGCTCCCAGGCTGCACTGCGGAAGGAAGGGGTGGGGCGTTCACGCGACAGCCACGCAACCGGCAACCCAGCTGTGGGAAAACGGAGGAGCGATGCGAGTGCCTCGTGCAAGAGGCTGCTTGCGCAAACGGCATCCCCCATCTCCGTGAGCAGGTAACGTGCGGGAAGGGCCCAAGGCTTAGTTAACTAGAGCAGAACTCTTCCTGCTTTCTGTCCTGCACTTCTCTTGTGTAGAGATAGGACTGTATTTTAAGGACAGCAGCCCTGCGTGATTTGTGAGGAGAAGAGGTCGAGTGAGAAGACCAGTATACTTCACAGAGCAATTGAGTATAGTGGGAGTTGAACATATTGTATATCCACTTGTTCTTTAAGGTAGTTACAAAAAGGAGCTGTTTTGGTAGACAAAAGAGATGCAGTGGAAAGGACTAGACACTGGTTTTGTGTACTGTGCTTCAAATAGGAAGGGAGAAGAGTGAGATGGATATTATAAGATCAGTTTTTTAAAAAATAAATTGACTTCAGATATTCATGTCTTTAAGATCTGTAAGTGTTGCAGTGTATTCTATTAATAATAATAATAATAATAATAATAATAATAATAATAATAATAATAATATATCCCACTTCTCCCCATGGATCAAGGCAGTACTACAACAATATATTAAATACATTAAAAGCATTAAAACATAACCAATCCTCCCCACCCATCAACCCATCTAAAACCAACCCCCTAAAACACATTAACTACATTAAAAAACAGAGACTTGTTACCCCTCACTTTCAGTTCTGTTTCTTCCTGTACCACACAGCAAGTCAAAAAGGGAGAGAAGGCAATGGTCTTGCCAAATGGACAGGGAGCGGGTCACTGTGCTCATCCTTCTGGATCTCTTACTGGCTTTCAAGACAGCTGACCACAATATCGTTTTGGATCATCTGCATGGGTAAGGGTTAGAGGCTCCTATGCAAATAGCTGGGCTGCTGAGGGACTAACCAAGACATAACCTGCATAGCTGAACACTGCCTGGGCCTAGGAAAAGCAGGACTCTTGATCACTGGTGGCTCCCACATCAATGGGATGCAGTAAAGCCACTTTGGGTTTTAGTCTGATCTTTAAAATTGCTAGCGATGGTGATGGACCTATTTTGGGGAAATCTCCGATCACTTCTTTAAATTTCAAAGTCAAACCTGGAGCAGATTCACTGTCACACTGGCATGAAAGCTACCAGCCACTCTCAAGTTGTTTTGATCGATCTCAACCATCCACATAAGGATCTGAAGCTAGTTCTTCTTTAAGCTTAAATCCCTCTCTTCCTACTCATGATGCTTGCAAATGTCTCCAGGTCATCATAGGCCTGAAAGTTCTCCCTTGCTTAAGTTCGAGGGTGGTGGTGGTGGTGAGCTTCAGCATTCTCTGAGTCTGAAAATTAAAGATCCGGACGCTGGTGGCTGCTCCTCTGACACTTCCTGTTAATGATGAAGAATTACCTATTACACTTGCAATGGGCTAGTTTGACAATTCCATTACATATTACTAATAGTGCTATTAATGCCTAGTAGCTTATCATTACAGTAAGATGCGTGCATACATCCAAATGCTTTGGGATCAGGAGAAAGCAGAAGAGTAGAATGCACACCGAAGACACCAGACTTTGGTTTCAATATATCTTCTCACCTGACAACCAAATTTAATTGACACTGGATACAGCTAGGTGGAGTTAGGCTCTGGGCTACTGATTTTTTGGGCACGGTGACTATACATTACAAAGGGGTTAGTGGACTGAGGACATGGAAGTTGACAATGTTGTTATTTATGAAGTGTCTTCTTAGAGGAGGGCTCAGCAAAGGTAATCAAGAATGCACAATGTTAGGAGAGGAGGAAGATTGATGATGAACATCTTTTCTAGCCTATGCATCATTTGTGCCCTCAATCACCCACCCACCCACAGCCATGTTGGTCCTTGCCCAGAAGAAATCATGTAATGTAGATTTATCTAGTGGATTCCATGTGAATTCAGTGAAGCCTGAACTTATCAGTAGGCTTGCGGCTTCTTCCACACCATAAAATAAAATAAATAGCCTGTTTTCAGCATGGTATGTGATGAGGCTTTGAGACAACACCTCCTCCATTAGCTTTCTGGACGTACCAAGTGATGGATGCTTATGATTGAAAGGAAAAGGGAGATGAAGGCTTTTAAGAACACCAAACAATGAACTGTCCTTGCTTGCAGTTTGATTGCTGAGGAAAATTCTGGCGAGGGATGGGCTGCACCTCACAAAACTGGGCAGGAATGTTTTTGCTAACAGTCTTGCAAGGAAGATTAAGAGGTCTTTAAACTAAGTTCCACTGGGGAGGGAGACAATATTATTCAGGGCAAGGACTCAGAGAACACAGGGGTAAAAGGCACAAATGATACTGGACAAGTAGTACAAGTGGCCAATGGCGGGAGGAGTAGAATCAATACTACAGAACTTGCAGGAAGGGCCCAGGGACTTAAGTGTCTCTACACTAATGCAAGGAGTATGGGAAACAAGCAGGATGAGTTTGTACTCCTAGTACAAGAAAATAAATATGATTTGATAGGCATCACTGAGACCTGGTGGGATGAGTCTCATGATTGGAATACAGGAATAGAGGGGTATAGCCTGTTTTGTAAAAATAGACCAAACAAGAAAGGAGGAGGAGTAGCCTTGTATGTCAAGAATGTTTTCACCTGTGAAGAGATCCAGGACTTAAACCCAGAAAGCCAGGTCGAGAGCATTTGGGTAAGAATTAAGGCAGCGAGAAACAATAGGGATATTCTGGTGGGGGTTTACTACAGACCTCCAACCCAGGCTGAGGACTTGGATGACGCCTTCCTCAACCAAATGACTGCACATTCAAAGAGGAGGGATACAGTAATAATAGGAGATTTCAATTACCCGGATATATGCTGGCAGTCAAACTCTGCCAAGACAGCAAAGTCCAGCAAGTTTCTTGCTTGTCTTGCAGACAACTTCATGGTCCAGAAGGTGGAAGAGGCCACAAGGGGATCAAATATTCTAGATCTGGTCTTGACCAACAGGGATGACCTTGTGAATGAGGTAGAAGTGGTTGGATCTTTAGGGGGGAGTGACCATGCCCTGTTGGAATTTAGCATTCAGTGGGAAGGAGAAGATAAGGGTAGCCAGACACTCATCTTAGATTTTAAAAAAGCGGACTTCTGTAAACTTAGGGAGCTGCTGGCTGGAATTCCGTGGTCAGGAATAGTGAAAGGGAAAGGAGTTCAGGAGGCATGGGAGTTCCTTAAAAAGGAGATACTGAAGGCACAGTCTAAAACAGTGCCATTAAGGAGGAAAAATGGAAGGCATCTGAAGAAACCAGAATGGTTGACTAAAGAACTCTCAGCTGAGCTAAGAGTTAAGAGAAACATGTATAGGAAATGGAAGAAGGGGGAAACCACCAAAGAAGAATTTAAGCAAGTAGCCAGGAGATGTAGGGAGGAAGTCAGAAAGGCTAAAGCACAGAATGAGCTTAGGCTGGCCAGAGACATTAAAAACAATAAAAAGGGTTTTTTTAAATATGTCCGCAGCAAAAGGAAAAAGAAGGAGACAGTAGGGTCGCTACGCAGAGAAGATGGCGAATTACTCACAGGGGGGAGAGAAAAGGCAGAGCTACTTAACACCTTCTTTGCCTCCGTATTTTCCCAGAAGGATACAAGCACTCAACCTGGCGGTTGGGGAGCAGGGGAGGAAGCAGAGGAAATGAGGCACATAATAAGTAGAGAGGTGGTACAGGAATACCTGGCCGCACTGGATGAATTCAAGTCTCCAGGGCCAGATGAATTGCATCCTAGGATATTAAAAGAGCTGGCAGAGGTCATTTCGGAACTGTTTGCTATAATTTTTGAGAAATCTTGGAGGACAGGAGAAGTTCCAGCAGATTGGAGGAGAGCAAATGTTATCCCCATCTTCAAGAAGGGAAAAAAAGAGGACCCAAATAATTATCGCCCAGTCAGCCTGACATCAGTACCCGGAAAGATCCTGGAGCAGATCATTAAGCAGTCAGTTTCTAATCATTTAGAAAGCAAGGCAGTAATCACGAGAAGTCAACATGGATTTCTCAAAAATAAGTCATGCCAGACTAATCTTATCTCTTTTTATGATAGAGTTACTAGCTTGATAGATGAAGGGAGTGCTGTGGATGTAGCATATCTCGATTTCAGTAAGGCCTTTGACAAAGTTCCCCATGACATTCTTGCAACGAAGCTAGTTAAATGTGGGCTGGACAGGGCAACCGTTAGTTGGATTTGTAATTGGTTGACCGACCGAACCCAAAGGGTGATCACGAATGGCTGCTTTTCATCCTGGAGAGAAGTGACTAGCGGGGTGCCACAGGGTTCAGTCCTAGGCCCAGTGCTGTTCAATATTTTTATCAATGACTTGGATGAAGGAATAGAGGGCATGCTCATCAAATTTGCAGATGACACCAAATTGGGAGGGGTTGCTAATACGCCAGAGGACAGGATCAAATTTCAAAATGACCTGGATAGATTGGAGAGCTGGGCCAGGGCGAACAAAATGAAATTCAACAGAGAGAAATGTAAGGTCCTACACTTAGGTAGAAATAATGGAATCCACAAATATAGGATGGGGAACACGTGGCTGGATAGCAGTACGTGTGAAAGGGATCTAGGAGTCTTCATAGACCACAAGCTGAACATGAGTCAGCAGTGTGATGCGGCAGCCAAGAAAGCCAATGCAATTCTCGGCTGCATCAATAGGAGTATGGTGTCTAGATCGAGGGAGGTACTGGTACCACTCTACTCTGCTTTGGTTAGACCCCATCTTGAATACTGTGTCCAGTTCTGGGCACCCCAATTCAAGAAGGATATTGACAAGCTGGAGCAAGTCCAGAGGAGGGCGACCAAAATGGTGAGAGGCCTGGAAGCCATGCCCTATGAGGATAGACTTAGAGAGCTGGGTATGTTTAGTCTGCAGAAGAGGAGGTTAAGAGGGGACATGATAGCCATGTTTAAATATTTGAAGGGATGCCACGTAGAGGAAGGAGGGGACTTGTTTTCTGCTGCTCCAGAGACCAGGACAAGGAGCAATGGATTCAAGCTGCAGGAAAGGAGATTCCACCTGAACCTCAGGAAGAACTTCCTGACAGTCAGGGCTGTCCGTCAGTGTAATCTGCTGCCTCGGAGTGTAGTGGAGTCTCCTTCCTTGGAGGTTTTTAAGCAGAGGCTTGATGGCCATCTGTCGGGAACGATTTGAGGGTGTTCCTGCATGGCAGGGGGTTGGACTGGATGGCCTGTGTGGTCTCTTCCAACTCTGAATTTCTATGATTCTATGATTCTATGATTCTACACTTGCAATGGGCTAGTTTGACAATTCCATTACATATTACTAATAGTGCTATTAATGCCTAGTAGCTTATCATTACAGTAAGATGCGTGCATACATCCAAATGCTTTGGGATCAGGAGAAAGCAGAAGAGTAGAATGCACACCGAAGACACCAGACTTTGGTTTCAATATATCTTCTCACCTGACAACCAAATTTAATTGACACTGGATACAGCTAGGTGGAGTTAGGCTCTGGGCTACTGATTTTTTGGGCACGGTGACTATACATTACAAAGGGGTTAGTGGACTGAGGACATGGAAGTTGACAATGTTGTTATTTATGAAGTGTCTTCTTAGAGGAGGGCTCAGCAAAGGTAATCAAGAATGCACAATGTTAGGAGAGGAGGAAGATTGATGATGAACATCTTTTCTAGCCTATGCATCATTTGTGCCCTCAATCACCCACCCACCCACAGCCATGTTGGTCCTTGCCCAGAAGAAATCATGTAATGTAGATTTATCTAGTGGATTCCATGTGAATTCAGTGAAGCCTGAACTTATCAGTAGGCTTGCGGCTTCTTCCACACCATAAAATAAAATAAATAGCCTGTTTTCAGCATGGTATGTGATGAGGCTTTGAGACAACACCTCCTCCATTAGCTTTCTGGACGTACCAAGTGATGGATGCTTATGATTGAAAGGAAAAGGGAGATGAAGGCTTTTAAGAACACCAAACAATGAACTGTCCTTGCTTGCAGTTTGATTGCTGAGGAAAATTCTGGCAAAGGATTAGACATGTAATGATCAGATAATTGCTGGCATGGATGCCATTCTCAAAGTTCAATCTGAGTTTGGGAAGATTATCTTTTTGGATGACAACTCCCAGTATCTCTGAGGTAGGATGAATCAGTGGCTCAGGAGCTGAAGTTGCATACCTTTCCTTTTTTTTTCAGCATTCGAACACACGGCAGCTTATTAGAGTGCATTCACGCTGCGCAGTTATAGCAGGTTGACACCACTTTAACAAGCATTGTACCATCTAAAAGAATTCTGGAATTTATAGTTTCATCAGATATTTAGAATTCTCTGCCAGAATTCTAATGCTCTGTCAAATGCTTCTTAGGCTGTCTGATGTGGAGGACCAGCAGAGACTGCCATTTCCCCCCTTTTGTGTAAGGGACCAGTACCATTATATCTATCCATTTGCTGCAACTATCTTTTGCTTCCCTCCCTCCCTCGCTCCCTCCCTCCTTCCCTCGCTCCCTCCCTCCTTTCCTTCCTTCTCTTCCCTTCCTTCCCTTCCCTGAAAATTTTCTGTAGACTAGGCTGACAGCTTCTCCACTGGCACAAGTCCATGGGCTGCTATATTGAGTAGCACTGCATTAGAAGTTTCTAAGCACCTCACCAAACTACAAATCCCTGGATTCCGTTAGCTATGACTGCTGCAATTGTCCAGTGTGAATACATCTTTAGGCTCTTTTGTTCCTGATCCAAGCCTAGGATTATATGGAGAAAAGTGGGAGACAGGTAGATTTCAGACTTGAGAGTTTGTTAAATCAGAACATCACATCCTTCCAATAAATACTCTACATACCTTACCCTAAGGGGTGTTTCTTTAGTCTCCAATACTACAAATTTATTACTCCTGAATTATCTCCAGGGAGGAACCTCCCCTGCCACTAGATGGAGCAAAAAAGAACAGAACAAGAATGGGATTGGTTCTGTCATGAAAAATGGAACATTGTTTTTGGTATGGATATTGGCTGGTGGCTACCTTCCCTTCTTCTCTTCCAATATGTTTGTACTTTAAGGATCCATTGGGTGTCATCTTCTGAAAGATCATTTACTTCTCTTCGGCAAACACATTTGTTTCTGTCCCCTTCTTAAGGTTACTGTAAGGCCCTGTATGCCACTTTCCCTCCCCAGCCCTGGAAAAGTAATCCATCTAGCCAAGGCAATTATGAAGCTAGGAAGCACTTGGCATTCCTTTAAAATAAGTCCCCTATTGTGACAAATATGAATAATATTTCCTACTATATTGCAAAAAAAAGTCAAGTATGAAAGCAATTGAGGCAAGTCTTATGTTTGTATTCTAGAAGTGTTCGCTGTTCATGAATCTATTTACAGGACTCCTCCACTATTACTGAGGAGAAAAAAAAATTAATAATAATCCAAGCAGTCTCCCGAGTGGCAGTTGGCCATGAGAATGAATTGGAAGGACAATTTATCTCCTCGGCCACTTTGAAGCCTTTTAGCCAGAGGGAGATCCCTTGTCTAATGAAATTAATTGAATACATCTATACTCTCGATACTTCAGCTGAAGTTCAGTTTTTCCTCTTATTTAGAAGTTGCAGTGAAGCCACTTATCATCCAAACTAGCAAATGGCAATGAATAATAATACCACTCAAAATGCCATGTATTCCCAATGAATGGAATCACACAGCCATCTTCAAGAAGTATATGGTCCCATTTTAGCCAGCCTATAAATTCAGGTCATTTTTATATCTCTTGTCTCTTGTTTCTCTGAATGACAAGAGGGATAGCTTCTCAGGGTCCAGATAGTACAAAACTGAAATAAATCACTTTTTGCAAGCTTTACTTGCAAAGAATAATGCTTCAACATACAGCACTGAAGTTTAGTAGCTGGTGGGACTCATACTTTTTTGGATTTTGCACTAGTGAAAAGATAGCAAGGGGCTTTTGTAAGTGTGTGTTGGTCTTCCTGTACACAGTGGGTTAGCAGCTTAGAACGGAGAAAGGAAACCTATAATCTTCCAGGGACTGATTAATGACTATTACCTCTCATTACTGACCAGCCTAGTTGGACTGATGTGAACTGGAGTCCATCCTTGTTTGCCACACCATTGGTTCCTAGCCCTAGTTTAGGGCTTTTAGACAACTTCAGAGAGGAAATTAATTAACATAAATGAGAGGAGCAATTTAAGTTGCTAGCACCGTTAATACCACTGGGAGCACTGCCACTGACCTGAGTAGAAAATGACATCCTCCCTCATTTTATTTAACAGTATTCATTCCTGGAAATTGTTGGTGCTTGTTTGAGTCTGGAATAATTCTCATTTGATACGAATAACATTTGGATTCCAAATGCCCTTAAAGAGTCACTAAAAAGAAAGGCTTTCACATTCCTGCTCCAGTGACTGAGTTACTCTTTGGCTTCTCAACTGGACTATGCTCACAAAAATAACAACCATGCCATTTCTTCATATACTTAATTATTATCATGTAGCTGCTAGAAGTTGCAGCATATAATGACATCTGCTTATTACACACAATAGTCCATACAATCTTGTATAGAGTGTTAAGAACTAAAAAACAGAGTTAGAAATCCAGACCTCTCCAGTAAGGGTGACCATTCATGTATTCTCCAACACTGCACACATGAAAAGCAGGATCCATGTAGCTATAGGACATCAGAGTGTGGTTAACATGGCAGAAGTTATTTCCGAAGAAGAACGGGCAAGCTGCAATAGTTTACTTTCTGCCTGAGCCCTGTCAACATCAGAGACCTGGGCAGCAAGCCAGCCCAGAGAAGGGAGTGTGAGAGCCAGCAAAGTTCAGCCAGGAGGAGACAAGCAAGCACTTTACACGAGGGAGTTCATTTACCAGAGCGTCAAGCGAAAGCTGTAGTCAGAGTTCCAAGAGTCAAGAGATCCATTCAAGGAAGCAGGAACCAGGTGCTGGGAGCAAGGAACAGGCAAGAAAGAAGTTTGCCACAAACAAAGGAAAGCTTCCAGGCAGGCAGTCATATAGCCCAAGACACAGGTGTGGCTAGTCACTGCTTCTTGATCTTAATCAAGGAAGCCTCCCTTTGCTCAGCTCTCTTGAGTCCCTGCCTTGTTTGTGGGCTGATTGGCACAGGCTCCAAATCATCTTCAGAATCGGATCCCTGTTGCCCTAAAGGAGCAGGCAGAGGAACGTCCAAGCCTGCTTGGTCCATGGCAGCAGAGGGAGCTCTTGAGCTGCAGGACTCATCTCCACCCTGAGCAACAGGGACCAACAGCTGCTGCTCATCAGCAGGAGCTCTGACAGGGGCTTCAGTTATCACAAGCCCTTAAGGAAGGGAAGATTCCGCTCTCTCCTCTCCCTTCTACTGAGTTAAGTGAGAGCCTTTCTGCACTATGCTGTTATAGTGCTCTTATTCCACTTTCAACATCCTGTGGAATTCTGGGGTTTGTAGTTCACTGAGGCCAAAGAGCTCTCTGGCTGAGAATCAAAATGCCCCTCCCTACACTGCAAACCCCAGGATTCCATAGGATGTTGAAAGTGGAATAATAGCACTATAACAGTGTAGTGTGGAAAGGCCCTGAGTTCAAATTACTGTTGTACTTTGAAATCAGTTTGCAGCAATGGAAATAAGCTGAGGACAAAAGGGGAATGTAGGCAGAGGAGAGATAAACTGGGACATTTTAAAAGCAGCTGAAAAAGTAGGATGGCAGAGGATTAATCAGGACTGTTCCTGCCAATAAGAAAAAACTATGAGAAAAGAAAACAAAAGTGGACATGAATTGGCATATAATTTGCATATTATAATCTATATATACTACAGTACTCCATCTACATTTCTGGGTTTGACCTTCATGAATTTGATTATTTGCGAGGCATGCGCATCCCTTCCTCACATTCTCCTTCTCTCATTCTCTTCCCTTTTGCTCAGGTGCTCATGCCTCCCTTCTCAGCGCCTGGGTAAAAGGCAAGGGAATGGGAGTGGGGAGCCCCAGAAGGGAATGGAAGGGAGAGAATGTGTGGGGAGTTATTCATTTTTTTTCCACTTTCATTATGGTTCTGTGCCCCAAACCCTTACAAAAGTAGAGGAGCCACTTTATATTTTGATCAGCTCAAAATAGATTCCAGGAGGCTCCTCAGGGTCTATGAATGCTGCCTCTCCCACCAACAATATGAAAATACTCCGAAAGTGCTAGGGTTGATTTCTCATTGCCCCAAATGTCACTTCTGGGCATGCTAATGTGGACCACCAAGTCTTTTAGGGACCAAAAATGTCCTCCAACCTTTGTAATGTGTCCATTCTGAAGTAGACACATTCAATCTATTTCTAGTTGGGACTAACAATAAAGTAACAAATAAAGAGTGAGTCCTTGTACATGGCTATCTTCTCTGCCATCCCTTTAAACAGAGCTTTGTCCTTTGTAAAACAGAAAATGTGAGCTTTCATCTCGCACCTTACATCTCTCTGATATGGCTGACATTTGGTGGGACTGTCATTCAGTATTACATGACCTTGTAGGGCTTCCTCTTAGTAGTATGATTTTCACTTATCTTCCTCCCTCTTCATTCCAATAGCCAGATGGCACCAACTTCTCCACAATCACAGGTACTGTTACCCTGTATTCTGGCAGTCCCGGGAGGGGCGCCCAAATAAACACATATAAACACAAGATGGGGAAATTAATTCGAGCACTCTCTTAAGCTAGCAAGAGGCAGGGTAACGTAGCAGGGATCTTGCAACCCTATGTATACAGCGTCAGGTCAGAAGAGCAGTCAGACAAGTTTAAAAATAGTAAACTTTATTAAAGGACAAACAACAGAAAAGACAACACAAGTGCACAGCTAGCTGGAAATTAGAAATGAGAGTTTTCGGGGGAAATGGGTGATATGACACCTTATCTCGTAGTCCTGGAGAAAAGCAGAGGATTGCAGGGAAGAAAGCTCAGCGCAGTTCACTGAGGGGAGCTTGTCAGACCGAACGACAGCAAGGTGGTATGGAAGTCCAGAGCGATCCGAGGAGCACTCAGAGTCGGGGAGTTTTTATAGGGTGGATTGTGCCTACAGGCCATGCCGTACTCGGTGAGAACAATGCGAGTTTGGAGCGGGACAAAGCTTTGGGAAAGGTCAAGTTTTACATGATCAGCTTAGCACAGGAGAACAACAGTGCAGCCAGTATGCAAATGGATTAACATTGAAAGACTGCCGGCTCGAGGCTGAGCGTCTTTGTGTAAAGTCGCACTTAAGCAAGATGTGTCTGCAAAAATGGTCCCTGAAGCAACGGAGTGGCATTAATCTACCTGCCTAAGTGGGGATTGGAATGTCCAACCATTAACCGGCCGCGCCTGTTTACGTGCCTGCCCGGTGGCCTTGCAAACACATGAAGCAGGGTGGCAGAGAAAGGTCAAGTGAAGGCCAAATAAGTTTGATATCAAGAGATATCTAGTGCTCTCATCGGATATGTCTGAACTGTGGTAACAGTACCTCTGGGTAAAACTTGTTAATACCAGCAGATCCATTGTCCTCCAGACATTTTAAGTACCTTTGACACTTAAAATATATGCACTATATATACACTAACACTGAGGGGATGTTTTTCTGTTCCTGATCTCTCAAATGCTCTCAGAACAATTTTTCTTTACTCTGTTTTCACAGACAATAATGACTGCTCTGCAGTAACATGAGTCAGTATGGCTGGTGGTGTAAATAACCAGTGGCAATTAAGCCCTGTTGGCTCTGTACATGAAGGGATGCTAAAAAGGGAGGTGAAATATAAATGTTATTCATTGTCAGTCCAAGAGCTTGGCAAACTATGTGGGTGAGTGCAGTGGAAAGGAAAGAGTCTCATAGACGAGGAAGGAAACAGCTGTTACTGGATTGATGGGGGAGGCCTGTGCCTGCTTGAACTCATTTACAGTTTTGAATTCTAGCACACTGCAGTGAGGGTGGTCCTATTCAGCATATCCTCATACTGTCCCAATTTGGCATGGGGAGTCCCAGTAACTCTTTTGTCATCCCACTTTTTCAGATGTCTTTGAGATGTTCCAGTTTCTCTGTCCCTCTCCCAATTCCTCCTTTGTCTTCTGCTTACTTCAGTTGTTGCAAACTGAGTTCAAAGAGCCAAATCAATTTGCACGCAAGTCACCTGGAGGGAGAGGAGATGAGGGGTCAGAGTCTTGCCCTTCCCAGTAGGCTCAGGCAAAAGCAAAATGCTGCAAACTCTTAGTCTGTTCTTCATTAGTAACACTTGCCATCTTGGCCACACTCTGATGTTGTTTGGCCAAATTTTTTCTGGTTTTTATCTGTAAAAAGTATGTATTCAAGTGTTATTAAAGCATATTGAATAAGGTCTTGGGTCTTGGGTGAGGAGTGTCATAACTTACTCTCTGGAGTTGGAAGATTCAATTACAGAGGAGTCAGATTTCCAGCAATTCATGGCTACTGATGAATGTGGCCTCTCCAAGTCCAAGGAGCTGGGGGCAGAGGAAGTTGGGGCTACTCCCCAGTAGGAGGTGGCAGATGCTGAGGACAAGCTGCCATCTGCTAAAGATCATTGAAGAGACAAGTAGAAACTAAGTTACTCCCAGTGTCTCTTAAGTAGGAGACGCTGACACATGAAGCACCTGGTGTCTTGAGGCAGCTGCCTATAAATCTCCCAGCAGCTTCCTGGCATCTTTGTTGCTTACAATGTGTGACTATGCTTGCACATTTCCATAGGGGGCATTAGCTATAGAATCAGGAAGTTATGGCTCTGTGGTGTGTCTCATTCTGCCCTTGTCTGATTTGTTGTTTCCTTGGGTATAGACAAAACCAGATGAAGCTGGTTGGGATCTTCAACCTGTTAGCCAAGCAAGGTCCTTTCTGTGTACATGTGTGAGTTCTTTGATTGGATAGGTGGAATTTTTGCTATCAAAGATGAAACTTGGTGATGCTGCCTCACCAAGAGGAGCACTCCTAGGGAAAAGGTAACTTACCAGGTCAGGAGTGTCCTAGGCCCTGAAACTTCAGGGCCAAAACCTGAAACCTGAAGGTGGTAGATTGCAGTGATGACCTTATTTGATACAGGAGGCATTGCCCACAGTTTTTCAGAGTAAGTCATTTAAATAATGAGAAAATGAGAAAAAATTTCTATGATTAGAAATTCATCTTCAATCCGTGCATCAGATAGAAACACCCACCACCCTTTCCCACCTCTGTTTTGAACACCTTTGCAATTACTACTTTTAAGGACACATGGGAGCTGTAATCCAGCCAAAGAACATTTTGCAAACTGTTCTTTGAACGGTAGTCATGGAGTGGGGCAGTACACATAAAAGAGCCTCAATCCTTTTAATTTGTCCCAGGCAACCAGAGTAGACGCATTCAGTCAAATGTTGAATGGTGAGTCAAGACATAGACAAATTCAAATGATTCAGTAGATTTACTTTAGTTAAAGCTCACAACAGGAATCAGACTGGCACACATATGCACATGCGTGCACGCACACACAGATGCCTGAATCCTGTTGATAGTTCTAACTAGAATAAAACTGTTGAATCAGTTGAATTTTCTTATGTCTTGATTCACCATTCAACAATATCTATATATCTAACATCTGTATATATCTACGAAGGTGATGCTCTTGCCCTGAGAATCCTCCCTCCTTTGCCAAGAAAACCAAAGAAAAGTGACTAAATGCTAAGACCAGGGAACCTCAGTTGCCCTGAACATCCCACCTTGCCTATTTCCCAGTGGCATGACTGGTTCCCAGGTCTCAAAGGCTGCAATACCAAAACACCACCCACTTCTTCACTCACATTGCAGCTGGAAAATGGGGTCAGGGTAGACAACAAACACTAGTGACCCTTAGGGTGTATTTCTGTTTTGACAGTATCACAGTAGAAGCAGCTGAGAGTGTATACTGCTAGCAACAGCATAGGGGCCTGGGCCACTGAGGTCCCTTGAATCATATTTTCCAATTGCAGCATGGATAATGCAGCCTCTCCAATAAACAGCAATAGCATGGTGTAAGGAGGAGGTATGCACTGGGCTGGTCCCTTTCTTTCATCATCTCTATCACCTTCAAGTCACAAAAGGTAACAAGTCTGAAGAGGAGAGCATCCTCTATTCATGCAGTCTCTCCATGTGATGTGGAACCCAAGCCATTTCCACACTAGCCTGTGATAGTGCTATTATTCCACTTTCAACATCCTATGGAATCCTGAGGTTTGCAGTTTAGGGAGGGGATTCCATAGGATGGATTCCATAGGATGTTAAAAGTGGAATAACAACACTATAACAGGTTAGTCTGGAAATGGGCCAGATTTTTTTATAGATCATGTAGAGAAGGGGTGGAAAGAATATTTGAAAATATTTAAATTATAGATGAAAAATAGGTTTCTCCAAGTCAAGGAGAATAGTGAAGGGACAAGAATCTTTGCAGTTCAGGACTTATTCTTTGTGAAAAATATATGTGAGTGTTTTGCATAAAAATGGCATTTTTTGTGCCGAAAACATATTTGAGGCGCAGAAAAGAACATTTCTATTTTAAAAAATGCTCTTTCCTGTAGAAAAAAATCACATGATTTTTTGAGTGTGTGTGTGTGGAATATGACCTGATATATGAATATTACTCAAAACTTGTGCTGTTTTCAAAATGGTAAAATGATTTGTACTTGTGTGTGAGAGTGGAATTTATAAACATTTGTATTTCTAGCATGGACTAGTGCTCAGGCATAGAAGAAGCTCTTTGGTCTTGGTTATTACATTCCATGCTCCTCACATGTGTTATTGGTACACATTAATGACACCTCAATAGTCCTCGTGTTTCTACCAGATTAAAGAAATTAAAAACATAACAAAAACAAAATAGCTCTTTAGCATGAACACTTTTTTATTTTTCAGTCCTGAAGAATTCCTCCCTTCCCCATTCATCTTACTTGACAACACTAGTAGTAAAATCCATTAAAACGTTAAGTTCATTTCATTTCTGTATTCCTGAAGGCTGAGCTTCTTAATCATACAGCAAATCAATACAGATTCCAGTTCAGCTGGCCCTGCTCAGTTGGGGTGAAACAGCTACCAGTAGACAGATAGAGAGGAGGGGTTTAAAGAGGGGGTTTGTGTGTGTGCGTGTGTGTGCACGCATGCGTGCACATGTTTTTTGTGATGGGCTGGTTTGTAAACCAAGATCAGACTGAATGAAGGCTCTGTAGCACCTAGCAGAAAACTTTCAAAGGATTTTTATTTTCTGTCTTTTCTTAAAACAAAACAAATCCAGAAGGCCAGCAGGGCAGGAGAAATGATGGTGGAGAACAATGGTTTGAAACTCAGAATTGGTGTTTTTTCATGTATTTGACTTGTCTGTGTCAGAAAAGGCTGGGGAAACTTTTCAGAACCAGGAGGTGCAGTGGAAAAGAATCTTTAACAAAAACTACAAAGAATCCTGTGGCATCTTAAAAGGCTAAAAGGGCACAATCTAAAGTAGGGCCATAGAATTAGTGAGATTTACCTGAATGTTGACTCAGTATGCAACAATTGATCTAATTGATTGACTCAAATTGAAATTAACAATAACCAAAATAATTCAGACCTAACAAAGTGATAGCAGCACAAACCCTCATGGACAGCAGCTCACTTCATAAGATGCATGATTTCTTATGCAGAAAACAGAGAGATATATGCATATCTATATCCTTGTATGTGTTATGTCTGTCTGTCTATCTGAGTACATATTGTGGTGGGGTGGGATGTTATACTGTGAGGTTAGAGAGAAATTATATGCGGAAAATGGCGATTCTGTTCTTAACAATGGCTATTCACAGAACAGTTGCTGCTAATACAAATATCCCAGTATTAGGTAAGCCACTGAACAGATGTAGGCTGAGATACTGTTAGAGGCATCTGCAAGTGACAGTCACATGCCTGCGTGTGTTTTTTTTGGTCAATGCAGAGACTGCTATTTCTTTCCTGACACCTCATTGACCAAAGCTGCCTCTCCCAGACTTAACATAGAGTTGTTCCACCATACCTGGTAGAGAGTAGGTGGGAGGCGTCTTATCTTGTCCCTGTATCCCAATGTAGAATGATTGCATAACCTTTTGAGACCTCTGGAAGAGCCCAGTAGTTCTTACTGGAGGATGCATTTTACGTGTAGTTGCAGGAATGTAGATGGATTCTTTGCTGAGCCCCTTACTCTCCACTAGGCACAAATTGGCCATGGTGGGCTGCTGCAGTGACCTTAGTGCCAACAGTACCACAGTCTTGGAAAATATAAATCACTGCTGATCCTTACATCTGGGTGAAGGGCAGATTTAGGGAAGGCAGTAAAGGGGGAGAGTCCTGAAAAGAAGCCCGGGGGGACCAGAGTGAAGAAGGGACTTTGTTCTCAGAAAGGAAGAACTGAGGCAGACCCATTTGTCCTGGCCCTGGCTTGATTCAGGGATCTCCCTGGCTGTTCAGTTTTGATCACAAAGAGGTGTCAGGCTGGGCAGGCCTTGAGTGCGAGGCTTGGGTGCGCCTTTCGCACTCGGCATTGATGAGCGGTGGTTCCCCCCCCACATTACACATACCCATTAAAATATAATAACAAAAAGATAGGGCAGTGGCTGTTACCCCAAAATATGGGTGCCACAAGGGCCACCCTGTAATGCCAAGTACCTCATTGAAAAAGTAGGGAATTAATAAGCTCAAAATCAGGAGGGTGCGAGAGGGGGGCAACTTAGCGAGGTCTTTCCTACTAGTGTTTATGGGCACATGCAGGAAAAGAACCAGCCAGAGATTGAGAAGTAAGCTAAAAATGTGTTTTTACACACAATCACACATTCACATAAGAGATAACTGAAAGAAAGGAAGGAAAGCAAAGAGAGACTGTGAAGGGTGTGGGCAATATTTACCAGATCCGATGAGAAGCAGAGAAGTGGGACCAAGTGACTCAGGTACTGGACCCAAGGGCAGTTCTCATTCAGAAGCCAGATGGACCGAGTGACGGGTAGACCTTCTAGAGATTGCACTGGGCATCCTGAAATCAGGAGTATATGTACCCTGAAAACTGTCTGTGGCAGTGAAGGCTCCAGATGCAAGACAAAGGGAACCTGTTGTGGACAATGGGTCTGGAATGGACTGACTGGTTTCAATGTCTTGGTTGAGAGGAGGTTTCTGGGCTATCTGCAGTAGGACATGCACAGAGTAGGGGTCCTGGGCACCTTTTTGTTTTCTGATGTTGGCAGTTGATAGGATTAGCTCAGAGCCATTAAGTCAGGCTTTCTTCGCTAAATTCAGAGAACTTTTGACCTGGCCATGCTGGGGTCATTTCTTGACCTACTTCCACCCAGCGTCCCTTTCTTCCACATGGCCTTGGCAGCCATAAATATAATTTATATTTTATGCCAATACATCTGCCAGTTAATATATTTTGCCAATTAGACCATATCAAAATGTGGGGGTGTATGGTCTGGTAACATGGTATGGGGGCCAACAATACTTCCCTGGTTCTTTAATAATGTCTGAAATGCAGTCCCTTCCTCACTGTGCTCTCCTGTCCATGTTGGGTAGGAACAGTTATATGATTGTAACCTCTGTGCATAAAATTGATGTATCCTGGCCATAATTGCAGTCAAATACTTTTCCTCACCTAAGGATCAATGGTGTGATTTTGACCTACAGGATTTCAGCACATAGGCTGGCTTTTTAAAGTCTATGCCTACATGGATGTCCAGGGCTCTAAGAGGAATGGTGAATGCACTGGTGCACAGATCAGGGGAAGGGTATGTTATTTTTTGTCCATTAGAACAAACACTGTTTCATAGGGCTGAGGTTTTTGCTAAACAGAATGGGGCAGCTGCTCAGGAGCAAAGTGCAGCAACAACTGTGTTGGAGGTTAAAGCTGTTGAACTACATAGCCTATTCTACGTCTCCTAAGCTAGCCTGTGGGCTTGCAGTTCAGTAGAATAACAACAACAACAAAAACAACAACAACAACATTATTATTAATATTTTTTTTTATTTGTTACCTGTTTTTCCCCAAGGCAGGGTACAGATTAGATGGTGTTAAAAGTCATAGTTAAAATACACATAGAACAATTAATACAATATATTATGATTAAAATATATGATAGTTAAAAGTACAATTAAAGTACAGTTAAAAGTATGATTAAAAATACAATTAAAAGCACAATTAAAACTAGACTGGGTAGGCCTGCTGGAAGACATAAGTCTTTAGTACTTTTTAAAATTCAGCCAGCATATTTTGTTGTCTAATCTCTTCCAGCAGGTCATTCCACACTCTAGGGGCGGCTGACGAGAAGGTCCTCGGAGTGACTGTTGCCAGTCTTGTCCTGGCTGGTTTAAGTAAATGCCCCCTAGAGGATCTGTGTGTATGAGGCGGGTTGTAGGGGAGGAGATGATCCTGCGGGTAACTTGGACCCCAACCATGTAGGGCTTTAAAGGTAATAACCAACACTTTGCACATTGCCCAGAAACTAATTAGCAGCCAACGGAGTGATTTTAATATTGGTGTAATATGTTCACTCCTTGATATACCCACAATCAATCAAACCAAATCAATCAATAGAAGAGGCTGTCTTATCACTAGGATAAATAAAAATTTAACTGCAAGGTTGGCTGGCTCTTGTACACAGAATGGATGGACCTACCATTTTGTCCTTTGCTTCAGGTAGACTTGTTCTACGGCAACAGCAGACAAACCACCCGAGTTTCAGAGTGCATTTAAATGCACAAACAAAACAGATGTCCACTTCTGAGATTATTGGAGCCAGTCAGAGAACAAATGTACATATATTCAGACTAGCCTTCCCTGCATCTTGAATTTTGCAGAATTAAAAAATGTGTGCACGCACAGACTATGCCCTTGTTATTACTGAATAACATCACTTTGGATTTTGTTGTGGTAAGTTTATATCTACTTTGATGATACAAATTCAACTGAAGGATGGTTGCAAAATGTGACATGTTTATTCATGTGTATTTTACTATAAATGATCAATGACCTGCATGGAATACAGATCTGTGTGTGAGCAAACTGGGGTGGGAGGAGAGAAACCCGCATGGCTGTTTGATTCGGTGAACTCACTTTGTGGCAGAATTTGAAAGCCTATCATTTTGAGTAACTCTAAGCTGACTTCCTCAGTCTTCCAGTTTCTCTGCATAGGCTGAGAGAATAAAATGACAGTGCCTATTGTCTTCCCATCTTTGAAGCAAGACAAATCTAGGCCTGGGCAGTAATTTGCTGATGGGGTGGGTGGGTGGGGTGGCGTGAACAATCTGAATATCATCACGTGCCATTCTGACCATGTTTGTTTGTTCATTAAATTGTTCACTCATACTCATTAATTCCATCTATACACTGCCTTTAACATAGAGAGCAGCATAGATAGCTTTCCCCACACTTTATCATCACAATAATCCTGTATACTAGACTAGACAAAGGAAGAATTTGGGCATGTCACACACTCTTAGCCCCAGAAAACCCCGTAATAGATTCTCCTTAGGGTCACCAGATGTTGGAAACGACTTGAGGGCACACAGCACAACAACAAGGACGAATGACCAAGGTCACCAGTAGATTTCATTCCTCAGTAAAGACTTGAATCTGCATCTCTTAAGTCACACTCTAAATCCTTATCAAAGATGTGTCAAATTATTTGATTAGGTTTTTTAAAAGGATAATTCATTTAAAAAACCCTGATAATTCTAACACAAAGAAACACGCAAGTCAAGAGATCCATACAGACCACATGCATACTTAATATACCATAGTTATGAGAATTATGCTAAGGTATCTCTCCAAAAATCAACAAGAGAAGAAAGGAAGGGGAATAAAATAGCATTCCTATTTGCATAACTCATAAACCAATACCATGTTGCAGAAAAATCAAGGTCTGTTTGTTTATTATCCTTTGTTCTTAAGCTATCAGTTATCTTCTTCGTTAACATATTATTCCAAATCGTGTCTTTCCAGCAAAATAATAATAATTCATTAAAATTTTTAAATTCCTCCAGTTGTAAACAGTCTCTAGAAGCCCAACATCCTTGATGATTACACCACACTGGCTCAAACAGTCAAGACTAGAGATGAGAAACAACAAGGAGGAGGAGAAAAAAAAAATTGTGTTACAGTGTCCAGAAGCCACAAGGTTCACTATTTTCATTATATTTGCACATTGTCCTCACCAGTTTCCCACATTTTTCACTGCTTTTTTTTCTACTTTCCTTTTCACTAAATTACTGAAACTGTTCTTTCATTCACACATTCTCCCCAAGCATCCTCTGGCAGAGCATATGGCAGGTTGTTGGACTTGATGGTCCTTGTGATCTTCCATCAATATTATTCTATGATTCTATGCTTGCCGTGCAAAAGTCCTCAGGTTTAATTCCTGCTACCACCCCAACTCATCGTTACAAAGGTTTCTGGTAAAAAGGCTGTCTTTGATATCTGTTTCTTCTCTCTTTGCTGTAGTCCAAGATGTCAGAAATCTAGTCTGGCCCAAGATATTTGTTCCCATTCCAGATCAAGGTACATAGTATTCCAGTACAGCCAGGCATAAAATTACACATACTCCTCTCTCCCTCACTGGCATAGAATTTCAACAATCACATAATAAACAATGAACAATTTGCTGCCTTTTCATTACATCCCAGTCTCTCACACTCAGCCTAACAGTAGAACTGCCCCAGGGTGTAGCAATGCGGGGGGTGGGGGGGGGATGAAGGGACTGTCTTCCTAAATAAAAAATCCCTCTCTACTCATCAATTTTTTCTTTAGTTCCCAAATTTCAAGTCTTGCAGAGGGTAAGACATGGAAAACTATTCACTTCTAGAATTCTTCTGTTGGCTGAGTTTGTGTTCCTTTGGTAACTTTATTGTTTTCATTGGATGCCTGAACTGTATTTCTAAATGCGCAACTGAAATTGTAAGTTACAGCAATGCTGGAAATTTGAAGACTGAAGAAAAATATTATGGATGCAGAATTCTTATTGTTACTGCAGTTGAGGTCTCCTTGGAGATATCCCTAGATATCATTTTGATATCAATAATTTGGCTTTCCTCCACCACTCCTCTCCATGTGTTTGAGAGGCCCCCGGACAAGCACAGAACTAGGCTTGGCCACTAATTGCTGAACATTCCATTCTCCACCCAGGCAGGCCTTGCTTTACGAGACCTCTCTGCAAACACCCTCATTATGTATGCATGCTGTTTACAAAGGATTCCCTGCCCCGAGCAGGCACCCTGGCAAGCTGAATATTCAACTGCCAAGCACTGAGCATTTGCATACTGTCTAACTCTTTGTCAGTTTGGACTTAACTCAATCATGCTAAATTCTGACCTTTACTAAGCTTTGTCCCGTGCCCGAAATGCGTTGTTTTCCCCAAGTACAGCATAGCCTGCAGTCACATTTCCCTCTATAAGATCCCCTGATTCCGAGACCATCCTCGGATTGCTCCCAAGTTCCAGACTGCCTTGCTGCTGCTTTGCTTGGCGAGCTTCCCCTCAGCTCCACATGCTGAGATACATCGAACCCCAGCATCGCTCTCTATCTTCTTTCCGGGCTTCAGGAACAGGTTTTGTATCACCCGAATCAACTATCCCTCTGAAATTCCGCTATCATACTCAACCCTTTATTTTCCTTAGTTATCTGTGTGCGTGTGTTGCTTACATTGTGTGCCTGTATTTAATAAAGATCATTCATTATTTCCAACACGGTTTGCTTCTTGACTTGGCCTGACCCCGTAAACATTGGGTTACAAGATCCTGCTGCGTTACCCTGCCTCTCATAGTGCCAACCAGTGCTCTTGACTAATTTCCCCAATCTTGTGTAATTGTAAGGTTATTTAGGTGTCCCTCTCGGGACCCCCAGTAAACAGGGTAACATTATTGTGGGACAGTGCTCTCATTTTGTCTCCCTCCCATAGCTATACCCCTGCTGGTAGAAAAGTGTCCCCTTGGTAATGCATAAAATGACACAGCTATTTCTAGTAAGGTCCTTCTGCTGAACTCCTCACTTCCATACTATAGCAAAGCAGGTTCTTTGTCCAAGAGTTTGCTACTACAAAAACGCTTACACTGCATGTATGTATATGTTTTAAACCATAAGCCACCTTGAGTCCCAGTTCTCTGAAGGGAAAGGCAGGATATAAGCAAAGGAAAAGAATGGATGGATGGATGGAAGTTCCAGGCCTGATCTCTGAGCTGACAAATAAGATCCCTGGAGAAGAAAGACTTTTGCCAGAAACCTCAGAGAGCCTCTGCCAGTCAGAACAGAGGACTGGATTCGACAGATCTCTGATCTGACTTGGCACAAGGGAAATTCATATGCACGATGTCTTGACTGACTGTATTTTTTTCCTAGGGTTGCCAGGCCAGGTCCACAGGCACTAAGATTGCAAGCTGCAACCCGAAATGTGGAACAACCCCTATTATATCACAGAAGGCAGCCCTAGTGATGTTGGAAGGGGCAGCCTCTGGTGACGGCATTGCACATGATACATGTGGCATCATGCACACTTGCACAGGGTATACAATTCAAATACAAACACCAAGTCTAACAAATAAGAAAAAAAAATATTCACATACCCCACTGGCTTGCTATGTGATTCCTCCTGCTTCTTGGCCTTAGGAGTGGAAAATAAAGGCCGCCCCCTTGTTGCCAGAAGGACAAGACGTTGCTTCACACCCTGATCAGCGTATCCAATTTAGCTATACTGGAGGCTGCATCTTAGTTCAGCAGTGATAATGAGGCTGTGTCCTCCACTACACATGACTGAATAGACCAATTTAGTTAAGGACAGGTTGTGTGGTATTTAAAGCATTTTCCCTCAAAGAAAGTGAATAGTTCATGAAAGCAAGTGGTAGACTGCCACTCCTGTCTCTAGCAACTGCTGCCTAAGGCAGTTACCCTACCCTGCCTAATGCTGGGGCTAGCACTGTAGCATGGGGAACGTCTGTTCAAAAAGAGGGATCCCCTTTGTTTCATTGCGTAGGAAATACACTTGAACAGTACCTTCTGAGCAGTTTAGAAAAATCAAGAGAGCAGCATGGTTTACCCCACACATCTAGTCCATGCAAATCTCTCTACTTCTGGATAAAACTCTATAGCACAATTCTTCCAGCTGCTGCTAATAACATAGGAGTCAACAGAACTAATATCTCTCTTGAACCAGTTGATAGGGTGCCTGTGGAGTTTTTGTTTAGCATATTTAATCCAGAGAGGTGATCTAAGAGGAATTAAGGGCATATGTCTAGTAAGCAATGGTTTTATCACCATAGTTATAGTAAGGCTAGCCTTGCCAGCATTTGATGCCTGATGTGCACCTGCAGGTTAATGAAATCTAATGTTGTATAAGTAGCCCAGAGGGTATAAGTAGCCCTGGGGAAAACATGCAAGTTACTTGCTGCTGGTTTTTCTAACTGTTCCCCTGGTCTTGCTGGAAATGCAGAGCTGTTCAAATAGAGCTGCCACTGGTGTCACCATGATGAGCTTGCAGGTAGCTAGCAACCATTGAAAGCAGCCAGCTGGAGAGATCCATCTGTGAATAAGCAGTGAGGAGAAGGGGTTAGAAGAACATATCACTTCTTGCATCTCCATTGTTTCCACACAGTTTCATGGCTGCTACGAAAACAAATTGCTTTCTAGGTGCAGCAAAGGTTGGAGTTGCAATCAGCTAAGCAAAAGAGTCTGTGCTAAGAGTCAGGCTGTTTTTTCTCAGTGATATCTGGAAGCCATCAATCTGAGGTCCTTTCATTAGCCATGGACAGGGACTTTGTAGGAACATTTTGTATTTCATTTCAGGGAAGCTCGTCTCCTACTTGTCAAGCACAGCTGTTCCCAGTGAACTACTGCTCACCTTGCACTCAAGAAACAAGAGACGGTGGTGCTGGGATCTGACTGAGGGTGGGGTCTAAAAGACCAGTTGCATTGGGGGAATTTGACAGGCTTCAAAGACCTTGTACAAAACTCAGTCTCAGTCTATTCAGCATCCAGGGCCTGGTTTAGGAGGAATCTTGCTATACAGTGTGGGCAACTAATATTTTGGACAGCAAACTGCAGAATCCCCAGTCAATATGGCCAAAGGCCATCCTGAGGGAATCTGGGAGGTGAGGTCTCAAAATGTTATTTTTTTCTGAGCTTTGCTTTATAGAGATATTTCCTTAGTGGTATGAGAAAGGTGAGAGACAGGATGGTTTGAGTGTTGAACTACAACCTTGGAGACTAGGGTTCTATTCCCCACTCAGATGTGGAAGCCCATTGGGTGACCTTGGCTTATCACACACTCTCAGCCCCCAGAAAATCAGGTGATAAGTTCACCTTAGGATCACCATAAGTTGGAAATGATTTAAAGATGCACAATAACAAGTGAGGTTGATAACCACAATTCTGGGTAATTGGCAGTGCTTGTTAACATTTTAATTTCAGATTTAGCAGTGAGAGAAAGGGGAAAGAAAGAGTACTAACAATCCCTTTTCAGGACTGACAGAACCAGAGAAAACACAGGACTAGCAACAAGTTGCAGAGGAAACTGATATAGTTGTGGAGGAAACTGATATAACCAAAGAAAAAAGACCCTGGTTGCTACTTTCTTATCGGGTAAAAATGCCTGGCTCTGCCAGCTGCTGCTGGCATTTTTGTTTCCCAAAAGAGAATGATACCATATACTATCAATGTCAACCGAGCAGATATGAATGAACATGGCATTTCCGTATCATGTTGCTTCTTTTTTTTGACCTAATATGTAATGGTGCGGTGAATTTGCTTTGGGACTAACCAAGATGTTACAGGCACTATCCAAGGAGCTGAACCTAACTTGGTATAGGATTTAGCACCTTGGACATCTTCTTCAATGTTTAGAATAAACTTGCAGCAGGCTTACTGCAGCACTGACATGGAAGCCACTGGCCACCTCTGTGCCTGAAGGCAGATTTTCTAAGTCCCACCTTGCCAGTTTACCCAGTTGACAGTGGTTACAGTGGCCGGGAAGGATTCTGCATAGTTTCATCATGTGCTTTTGTCTTGGAAGACTCATGGAAAGAAAGGAAGACAAGTTTCATATACAATCAATGGGATAGGTTTACAAGAATATTTAGTAGTCTTGTCATATACAACGAGGTTTGTTTTACTCCTCCCCAGCTCTTTAACAAAATAGAGCTCTCCCATTGCAGCTAAGCTTCCTGAGCGTGTAGCTCCCTTAATGAACAGCATGCATTTGCTGCCCTTTCCTTGGAAGCTGATGAAATGTATGTGTGTAGTTTGCATCTCATTTGAAGCAATCACATTGTACTGGGATCCTCATTTGCATTTCTCTCTGCACACATCCTGGTCTCTTGCTCCCATGGCCTCCTCCCCATACGTGCCCTGCCTGCAATGCTTCCCTTTCAAGGCAAGGCTTCTGATGTCTTCACCAGCTAATTAGGAAAACAACTGAAAGAGATGCCATCAGCTTGGCTCTACAGCTGTGTAAATTTATCTTGACATTCAGACGGCCTTGATCGCTCCCTGATCTGCTGAGCAGGTGAGTCCAGGGAGAAGGAATTATTTGTGTTGTTCAGAAACAATAGTGAATGTGAGTGAGCTGGGGAAGATGAGAAACAAAGGTGGAGGAGCATCCTGTGAAGCAAATCCTCAGGAGGAAGCACAACCTAAAGAAGCAGTTGGAAAACATTTGGTACCACACTCCTTTACACACACACACACACACACACACACACACTCTCTCACACACAGCTTGGGTCGTCAGACTCCCAGTGTGACCCTCCTCCCTTTCTGTGACTGCAACCTGATGTAGGCACACTGGCATGACCAGATGAAGAAGTGCAGGCACAAGGTCCCTTGCTTTTAACTAGAACTCAGGAGAGCTATTTTTTTGAACTACAACTCCCAAATGTCAGGCTAGATGGGCATGCTAGGAGCTGCAGTCCAAAAAGCAACATTTCCATGCTCTGCCTTTAATACAGGAATGGTGAAGTGCAGCCCTGGGGCTCTACGTGGTCCCTAAGGTTATTTTTGAGACTTTCAGCTCTTCCTCCCCTTGCTGTCCTCTCTCTGGTGTAGAGAAAAGAAAAAGAGAAGGCACTGCTTTTATTTGAAACTTGGAAGCTCCTGTTTAGCATTTAAACCGAGAAGTAGATTCTGGACCACTTCTGGGGGTTTTGGTTTGATGTTTTCTTGCACTTTTGGAAGTGTATGCAAACTCTGGTGGGAAACTGGCCTCTAGATCTGGGGAAGTCATAGGCCCTTTCTGCATGTTACCTGCTTGCGGAGGTGAGGGGTGCCATTCGCGCCAGCAGCCTCTTGTGCGAGGCACTCACATCGCTCCTTCGTTCTCCCGCAGCTGGGTTACCGGTCGCATGGCCGTCGCGTGAACGCCCTGCCCCTTCCTTCCGCAGTGCAGCCTGGGAGCTGTAGCCTGCGCTGGGGGAGGAAGTGCGACCGGCCCGGCTCGCCTGACGCACCGCAGGGCAGGTAAGTGCGCGAGGGCCCTGGGAACATTGCGCGACCGCGCAGCATTTTCAGCTTAGAGCCGAAAATAAAAAAAAATCCGTGCGGCAGCCCGCTTTAGGCTCGTGAGCGTCGCGTAAATGGGAGTGCATCATACAGGCCGCCGCTCCCATTTACATGACGCTCAAGGGGCCCTCTCGCAAAAGAAACTGCATGCGAAAAGGGCCATAGAATTGGAAGGTACCACAAAGGCCATCTAATCCAACCCCATGCAGGGGCAAGAAGCTACTGCTAAAGTGCCCCTGACAGATGGCTCTTTAATCACTCTTTAAAAACTTCAAGTGAAGGAACGGTGAGGGGAGATGGAAGAAGAGAAGGCTGAATAGACATACACATACAGATTTTTTTCCAGAGGCTTGAATCAGGTGGTAGGCTACATTCCATCCAAAGGAAAGGGAAACATGGTTCTTTTCTGTTTGCTTTTATTTTTTTCTTTCCTTCATTTCTCTCTTTTTCTTTCTCCTACGCTGTAACTCTTTAATCCATATGTTTTATGTTTGCTTAGATGTTGCTTTTTTCTTTATCTTCTGTATGTTCATTTATATAGTTGTAGTGTTTTTAGTGTTTCTTGGAAAACATGAATAAAAATAAATTTAAAAAGTGCAGGAATATTGCAAAATATTTTCCTAGTTGTGTACAAAATGAAACTTTGATAGGCACTGCTTCTAATAGGATAACAAAAGCTTGTTCCAGGCCAAAAGTGGTGCCTCAGTCTGGAGAGCCCATATCTATGTATCTCTCATTGATCTATTTATTTCACAGAGTAGTACCTGCAAATAAGAATGTACCAAAATGGTGGGGCATTTAGTTGCTGCTGTTTGGCTGTTTCTCACTGCAATAGTGCCATTATCTCATCCTCTGTTCCCTACGGCTGTGACTAGTATACCCCTCTGTAGCCTAAATACATGAAGACACCAGATCCTGCCTGATCTCAGAGGTTCAGCAGGGGCAGGCCTGGTTAATATATGGATGAGAGACTGCTGGGGAATACCAAGAAAACCCTAAGAAATTCATGGATTCAGCATATGTTCACAGGCAACTTGAAGGTGGGCAGTATTACTGCTGTGACTACTGTACTGTTTCATGTGGCTTGGAGACCCATTAGCTCCATTTTCTGAAATTCCTCTGTGTGCCTTTGCATATTTCAGATACCATAACAATATGAAATCCATTTATATCCTGGCTTCAAATAGCCTGTTACTAAACATGGAGAGGGGCAGCCAGAACAGATACTCTATAGGTTTGTTCTTATGTGGTTGATTTATTTATGTGGGTTTGTTTTAATGTCCCTGGCTGCTGCAGACCCAAGAGGGCTTTCTTGGCAAGATTTCTTCACAAGAGATTTGTCATTGCCTTCCCGTGTGGCTGAGAAAGTGTGATTGGCTCAAGAGTTCCACAGGTGTTCTGGGATTTGAACCTTGGCATTCAGGATTCCAACACACACATTGCTACAACATGCTGTCCATTCTGCTGTAGGTACCTGTAATTAATAGAATGGTATGACATGGGAAGAGGACAAATCCAGATTGTTCCTAGAGAATAATGAGTGTATCTTGCATATTGACTATGAATTTATTCTCAAAGTGTTGAATAATCTGACAAAATGACAACACAGAAGCACAAGAAGGAGGGATTGGCAGGCTTGGAAGGAAACTAAAGATTTCGTAAGTTGTTGTTGCTGTTGTTGTTCTTGTGTGCCTTTAAGTCATTTCTGACTTATGGTGACCCTAAAGTGACCCTATCACAGGGTTTTCTTGGCAAGATTCGTTCAGAGGGAGTTTGCTTTTGCCTTCTTCTGAGGCTGTGAGAATGTGACTTGCCCAAGGTCATTCAGTGGGTTTCCATGACTGAGCAGAAATTTGAACCCTGGCCTCCAGAGTTATAATCCAATGTTCACACCACTACACCATGCTGGGTCTCATTTCGTAAGTATAACAATGAAAGCTTCAGAAGAAAAGAAAAACTAATGAAGAAACCTCTTTGTCAAGAATAAGTCAATGAAAGCTAAGCTTTTTCAGTAACCACAAAATATAAGTATCTGTTGAAAGGTGGAACAGAAAACACAGGGATGAGGGAATGGAATGGAATGGAGAGAGCTTGGTTAGGTGGCTGGAATGCAGAACCAGAGCACTTAGCACTACAACATTTTGTTTCAGGACTCCATTTTTAATCAGAATTATGGGATTTTCACAGTCTAAGAAGCACTAGGTAGCCTGACTGCTCTGAGAAGTGAGAATGGATGCTATTTCTAGTTGAGCAGATGGCAAAAATGTGTTCTAGTTATTTCATTCTTCTCCCCTGAGTGGCAAAAAGTTCAAGGTAGCCTTTATAGCGTTATTGTCTTTCAGCTGAGAACTTATTGGAAACATAGGCAATATTGGTGGTGGTGTGAGATAGAAATGTAATGCCTGTACTTTGATAGGTATTGTACATGTATGATGCCTAAATATCCTAAAGGCACCAGATCCCATCTGATCTTGAAGCTAAGCAGGGTCAACCCTAATTAGTACCTGGATGGGAGACTGCCAATGAATGTCAGGTGCTGTAGACTACATTTCAGAGTAATGCAATGGCAAAACCACCTCTTAGTATTTATTGTCTATGAAAACTCTATGAAATTCATGTGGTCTCTGTAAGGAACAAGAGCAGGAGTGTCAGTCCTCAGAGAATGTGCAGGGGACCTTGGGAAATTCAGGGTATGGAATGGCCCTATCAATCACTAGAGGAGACAGGAGGAGACTTCTTGCTGAGGGGAACAGAAGCAGTGCTTTGTGAACCTGGCAAGATGCCTTCTGTGTTTTCTCTCCCTGGAGCAAAAATCCATGATGTAACAGAAAGGCTGACAAGACTCATCAATTGAAGGACATGGTCCAGGAATGGTGGAGGTGAACAACTGGTTCTACAGATGGTACTGCCAGGAATGGTTTGACTTGCACAATGGTCTGCACTTAAGCAAAGATGGACTTCTGGCACATGATAGGTTGCACTTCATAGCTGTTGGCAGGAACCTTTTTGCTAGGAGCCTCACAAACCTGATCAGGAGGGCTTTAAACTGAGACATGTGGAAGTCAGCAGTTCATTATTCTATGCTGAATATTCTCGGAGAACTGAGCAAATGGTACAAGAAGCCAACATGGGGAGGAAAAAAAACCTTAAATAAGCAGCTAGGGGAGATGACCCATGGTTTTTGATGCCTCTACACTAATGCACAGAGCATGAGAAAGAAAAAAAGAAAAAAGACTTGAATGTGGACTCATTTAACACAGCAAAGCTAATATGATATAACAGGCATCACTGAAACCTGCTTGGATGAGAGTCATGACTGGAATGTAGCAACGGAGGGGTATCACCTAACTCAGAGAAATAGACCAAATAGGAAAGGAGGAGGGGTAGCACTATATGTCAAGGGCATTGACTTAAATCCTAGAAGCCAGGTTGAGATCATCTGGGTCAAAATTAATGGGGAGAGAAACAATAGTGATATTGTGGGGTCTACTGCAGATCCCAAACCAGACTGAGGACTTGGATGATGTGTTCCTGGAATAGTTGACTAAACATTCAGAAAGGACAGATGTAGTAGTACTGGGAGATTTCAACTATCCTGATACTTTTTGGAAGTCAGATTCTGCCAGGAATATAAGGTCCAACAAATTTCTCACTTGCTATGCAGAAAATTTCATTGTCCAGAAAGGTCCAGAAATGTTCACCCTAACCAACAATGATGACTTTTTTAATGAGGCAGAAGTAGTAGGAGTGATCATGTTCTCATGGAGCTTGTTATGCAGTGGAAAAGGGAAACCAAGTATAGCCAGGCATACATTCTAGACTTTAAGAAAGCTGAACTTAGAGAAATACTGAGTGGAATTCCTTGGCCAGGAATACTAAGCAAAAAGGGAGTTCATTATGAATGGGAGTTAATTAAAAATGAGATATTGAAGGCACAGTTTCAAACAGTCTCGATAAGGAGGGAAAATGAGAGGTGTCTAAAGAAATTGGGTTGGATTTCTGAAGAGCTTTCAACTGAGCTAAGATTTAAAAAGGGACACGTACAAGAAATGGAAAAAAGGGGAAAATCTCAAAAAGAGGAATTCAAACGAATAGCCTGAACTTGTATTGAGAAGGTCAGAAAGCTAAAGCACAGAATGAGCTCAGGATTGCTAGAGAGGCTTAAGACAATAAAACGGCTGTTTTGGTTACGTCTGTAGCAAAAGGAAGAATAAGGAAATGGAAGGGCTACTATGTAGGAAAGATGGTGAAAAGCCAACAGAAAGCAGAGAAAAGGTAGAACTACTCAACACCTTCTTTGCCTTGGTCTTCTCCCAAAATGAAAACGATGCTCAACCAGGGGAAAATGGAGCAGAGGATGTGATGGGGGTGTATAGCACAAAATAGGTAAGGAGATACTACAAGAATACCTGGCTACTCTACATGAATTCAAGTCTCCAGGGCCAGATGAACTGCATTCAAGGGAATTAGAACTGACAGAAGTAATCTCAGAACCATTGGCAATAGCCTTTGAGAAATCCTGGAGAACAGGAGAAGTCCCAGCAGACTGGAGAAGGACAAATGTTGTCCCTATCTTCAAAAAGGGGAAAAATAGATGATCCAAAAATTACCACCCAGTCAGCCTGACATCAGTAATAGGAAATCATTAAATAGTCTGTAAGCACTTAGGAAAGAGCTGAACACTAAAGGTCAACATGGGTTTCTCAAAAACAGGTCATGCCAGACTAATCTTATCTCTCTTTTTTTTTTAGAGCTACAACTTGGTAGATGAAGAGAATGCTGTGGATGTAGCATATCTTGATTTCAGTAAGGCTTTTGACAAGGTCCCCCATGATACTATTGCAAACAAGCTAATAAAATGTGGGCAAGACAATGCTACTCTTAGATGGATCTGTATTTGGTTGATTAACCAAACCTAACGGGTACTCACCAATGTCTTCTCTTCATCCTGGAGAGAGGTGACTAGTGGGGTGCCACAGGCTTCTATCTTGGGCCCAGTACTATTCAACATCTTTATAAATTATTTGGATGATGGAATAGACATCATGCTTATCAAATTTGCAGAGACACAAAATTAAGAGGGGTAGCTAATATCCCAGAAGACAGGATTGTTGTCTTGCTATCTTTTCCCTCTAGGTTTTCCTTGAGGCTGCCGAGAAATGTTGTAGTTTGCCATCCTTTTTTTCTCCTTGTCGTTTGAAGAGTATGGTACAGGCTCTCTAAACATGAGATCTAAACACGAGAGGACATTTTTACTATTTACAAGTAAACCTATTTCATATGGTTTTACAAAGAAGACAAAGCCTTCTTCATTTCTTTGCTGAACCCTGTGTAATGGTGATGGGGGTGTAAGACTGGTTGTTGCTCACTTTCAGTTTGGGAATACTAATTGCTGTGCTCATGAGAAATACTACTATCTCATACCATCCAACATTTCACAGATGAAAACCAAGACATATGTGGCCAGACTACATCACAGTCAAAAGAGAGTTGCTAGGTAACAAGGTAACAAAAGCTATTAATGAGAAAGAAGATACAAAACTATTATTCTAAGCAGAGAAATCCTGGAGTTTATGTACTACTTTCATGAAAGCCTGAAAAAAATATCCAAATGAGCCTACTGAGAAGGGCAAAACTTCATACCCTTCTCTCTTTCCAGCTGAGTTAAGTGGGTGGCAATTATTACAATGGGCCCTCAGTATCTGCTAGGGTTTGGTTCTGGGACCCCCTGTGTGGATATCAAAATCCGTGGATGCCCAAGTTCCATTATGTACAGTGGTGTAGTAAAATGGCACCACTTATATAAAATGGCAAAATCAAAGTTTGCTTTTTGAATTTTTTTGGAAATATTTTCAAGCCATGTTTGGTTGAATCCATGGATACAGAATCTGCAGATAGGGAGGGCTGACTGTATTTCACTTTGAACTCAGGTTGCAGGAATTGAAATAAGTGGAGGATGAAGGAGAAAACTAGGAAGAGGAAATTAAGGCCCTTTCCGCACACGGTTATTAAGGAGGGGCAATTCGTCTTGCCATGGAGGTCTTCTGCACCTTGGAGTGGACTAGGTTTGGTTTATTTACCTTTGTTAGGCATATAATTCTGACTAAATGTGCCCCCATGTGGTGGTAAAGCACGCTATTTGAAAACTGGAAGAAACTGGTTTTCCAATTTTCCAGATCGATCCAATTCGTACTTTCACAGTGGTGCAGACATGTACATTCGTGCCAATGCGAATTGGTGGTCAGGGGAGGGGCCAGGGGGTAGTACGGACTTATGCATGTACGCATGTACGCACATATACAATGACATATTAAACCATGGCAAAAAAAAAAGGGCCAATTACAGCTGATGAGGCGGGGTGAGGGGAGTAGTGGGAGTGGCCACGGTGGAGGCAGTGTGGATTCATGAACTCACACCTCTGAATCAGAGCGGAACATATGCAGTAGCTGTGCGGAAGGAAATGAGGGAAAGTCTGCCTTGCTTTGAGCTGAGAAAATCTGGTAAGAAACGGCACGAACTGATTCACCAGCCTTGTGCGGAAAGGGCCTAAAACAGGACATTTTAAAAGCAGCAGAGAAAGCTGGACGGCAGATTAACTGGACCTTTTTCAGCTAATCTGGGACAACTGGAGACTATATTATTTGCATGCACACACATACACTGAACTGAAGCTGGCTTAAACTGGATGTGGAATGAACGAAAGGAAGACATCTCTGAATGTGCGCTTGATAGATGCTCACATTCTCAGATATAAATCAGAGTAGCATTTTCTAAAGTGACGTAAACAGTGCTGACATGCATACCTTAGTTGTGGTTTGTATTGATTGTGTAACTGGCACTCCTGAAATATTTACTACTTTGAACATAATCAGAATTCATATTACTCAATAGTGAATATTTAATCCTTGAGTGCTATACTGAATTCATGGTGAGATCAGTGATTTCGTTTATACCTACAGGCCTTTACTAGTCATGTAAAAATGACATGTCTTGTAACAGCAGGAAGGGAACAATATAAATATCCAGGAGCTTAGCTATGGTAACATCTCTCTGCCTTTGGCATGGCTCATAAAGAAGGATGTGAGCCAGCTCTTTTACCAGCCCCCCCCCAAAGCCCTGTTCATGATTTATTCCTATCGCTTTCCTTATACTTGTCACAAGGGCTGTGTCATTTTCATTTCTTGTTGCTGTCTTTGTCAGCAAAATGAGGTGTTACAAAATCTTTGGTCTCTTCCCCTTAAGCATTCTCTTAGATCCAAAGCATGGGGCACATCTAATGGAGACAAGAAGGTTACAGAAGAAATATGATTACGCTGAATAGTTATCTCAGAAGTTCTCAATAGTCATGTATGTGTTTTAGAATGTTCAGTTCTCAGGGCCAGCTCCACCATGAGGCTGAGTAGGGCATTTGTCTTGGGTAGCGGATTTTGGGTATCAGAAAAGAATATCAATTTGTTAGCTATCTGATTGGGAGTGTGTGTATTTTTTTATTTAGTTTTTTTTTTTTGGAATAACCAAGATGATAACAGTTCTGGAAACCATGCCCTATGAGGAATGGCTTAGGGAGCTGGATATATTTTATTTGGAGACAAAAAGACTGAGATGTGACATGACAGCCATCTTTAAATATCTGAAGGGATGTGTCATGCAGAAGATGATGGAAGCTTGTTTTCTGCCACCCCAGAGACTAAAACATGGATCAACAGAGTAAAATTACAAGAAAAGAGATACCACCTAAAGATTAGGACATCTTGCCTGTGACAGCTGTTCAACATTGGAATGGACTGCCTCTGAAGGTGATAGAATCTCTTTCTTTTGAGCCCTTTAAACAGAATTGGGATGGCCATATTTTAGGAGTGCTCTGTCTAGAATTTTCTGCCCCAGGTGCCAAGAGAACTTGGCTGACCTTATGCACTCTGGCCTTGACTCAGAGAAAGGGAATACCATTTGCTGCTTCTCCCCACACAGATCAAGCCCTGTTATAAAACCTCTAGAGAATGTTACTTATCATGATGTTATGGAGAAACCTGCCCTGTGGGAGCACATTCATCTTCTAAATAATATCTAAATGGATTAATGGGAGAAATTCAAATTAATTGGCCAATTTGCTGCACAAAGCAATGGTACAGATCTATTCTACACGCACAGAATTCAAGGAAGCAAAGCATGGCAGCCTCTGCCCCTCTTCCATTGCCAGTTTAATCTCCATCTTCTTCTATGTCCTCTACCATCTTGGTCTTTGCCAAAAACCATCTGATTCAAACAGAGACAAATTGTAGCCAAATTCATAATACAATTGTGTACAGCACAGTTTATTCTGAAGGGCAAACTTCTTTTGCTCTTAATACTCTGGATCATTTGGTTTATTTATTCATTTAATTTTTTTTTTTTCTCCATCTTTCTTCCAATATGACATTCTATCAAACTCTGTCTAAGAACATTTGGTATTTGTATGTGCAGTGTATGTAGGAAGAATTCCTTTGGGAGTTCCTAAAATTAGCCCCTAAAATTAGTTTCTACAAACACAAGTCTCCTCAGGCAGCCATTATAAAGATTGCACTCCAGTGTCTCTAGCTGAGAATAGCAGGAAATGACCTCAGAGAAGGAAAAAAGGAAGTAAAATCTAAGCATGACAATGTACGTATAAATAGTGGAAAAGACAATGAAGAAAACATTGGGGGATATCTATCCACCCATTCAACTTTCATTGGTCCAGGGGCTAGAAAATGCCAGAGGTCAGATTCTTATCCTCTGACACCCCACTGCTTCCTTCAAAGCCACATGCCCTATTATTCCACATGAAACACTGCAGACCTGTTATCCTGAGCTAGGTGAAAACATTCAGGGATATGGATTTGGAGGAGAGGTGGGAGGGGGCTGGTAAAAGGAATGGTTTGCTGGTTAGAAAGGAAGCTAAATTTGGCAGGCTGTTTTTTGGCCAGAGATTTCCCATCCATTCTGTAGACCCTTGTCTTCAGGGGTAGAATGTATTAAGATGTCATCAAAGGATGGATAAAGGAATTCTCTCTGTGGTCAAAACTATGCTACCCAAACCCACTAGAATCTCCTTTCATGATTTTGGAGCTGATAAAATGGAGCAAGAGAGAGGAAGAATAAATGGAATGTGGCAACACTGTTACCCTAAAAAATGAGAGACCTTGAGGTCCATGAGCAGTGCCAGTGTCTCCTTAGAAATTTAGGGAATTATAGCTCAATGAAGGCTTGTGAGAGGGGGGTAATGGTAGGATTTTTTTCAGCTATGTATACCAGTACTAATTGTAGAGATGACTCCAGTAAAAAGTTAAAAGGAGAGTTTTACTGGAAATTAATAAACACACATAAGAAATCAAACAATCTCAGGGCTATTGAAAGAAATGTGAGAAAGGTTGGACAGAAAGGGATTTTGGGTATAAAGGGTGATATTTACCAATCCTGGAGCAGAAGGTTGAAGAGGAGTGGATCAAACACTAGTTTGAGCCCAAACGCTGGGGCCATTTCCGCACTACACTCTTATAGTGCAATTATTCCACTTTCAACATCCTATGGAATCCTGGGGTTTGCAGTTTTGGGAGGGGCCAGGTGGCCCCTCCCAAAACTGCAAACCTCAGCATTCCATAGGATGTTGAAAGTGGAATAATCGCACGATAAGAGTGTAGTGTGGAAATGGCCTGGGATGTAGTGTGATGCTCAAGGTGCTAGGAAAATACCTGTGCTGGAGTTCAGGTTTTTATACTCTGTTTTCCACCCTGAAGGGGCAAATGTTAATTGCTCTCTGGAAGAAAAAAGAAAAGGGGTCCAGAACAGGCTGATTGTCTTACTTTGGGTGATAAAACATCGATGGGAGTCCTGACAGCCTCTTAATGCCTTGATTGGGTAAGGTGAAAGGGGAAAGTCTCTGTAGGAAATGTGCACAGCAGGGGTGCTTGTCTGTTGTACCTGGGCAGTTTCCTTTACTATTGTATTTGGATGTCAGGTCATTGAAAGGATTATTAAAAGCCCATTAACACCAAGCTTTTCTGCCTAATTCTTCTTGACTTATTACCTGGCCATGCTGAGGTCACTCTGACCTAGCCCAGGCTTAGATCCAGTGTCCTGCTTACTGCCTGTTTCCCAGACATAAGTGTCCAGTTTTTATATGAAAATGATATTTCTTGCCAATTTTGCTATCCCACAAGATGGGGTGTGCAAAGGGTGCTAACAGCACCTTTACAACTAACTGGTTTTTATTTTAGCACAAGCTTTCATGGATATAAACCCAATTCTTAGATGCAGTACAGAGTTATATTATAGCCTCTGGTATGAAGCATGTTTATACAGCTGTGGGAGTGGAACAGAATGTAATAGGAACCAGAAAGATGCAAATCATGTCCTTTGCCCTAAATTTTTAAAGGGCTGGGCAAAGTGATACAGGCCTTTATGAACTTTACAATGGTCAATTAGTGTTGATGTGTGAAAGCAATACATCTACTTAACAAAAGTCAGTTTTCCTGAGTTCAAAACTCTCTGAGAAAATCAGTTATATATGCAGTAGCAAGGACTCTTAGATTAATATATGTACTGTATCTTGAAGCCAATGTCTTTGTTCATGTCTCTGCTAATGGATTGGAATTTGTGAATAGAATTCAAATCAGGTGTGTCTCTTTCTAGTTTTCCTTTGTATTTTCCTTTGTAATTTGGGGCTGATGTGAGTCTAAAAAAACATAAAAGGTTCATACCTTTATGTAAGGTACAGGTGAGAAATAAATAAGTAAATTAAATTCTTGCCCACATGTTGTTTAATAGCACAACAGCTCACCTCAGCTGAGCCCTATTGGGATCAGCACCTGTTGCCTCTTCCAGTCTAACTGCATATTTCTATAGCTTTATGAAGTTACATGCTGATGTTTTACCCTTCAAATCTCTTTCAAATTGGTGGTGGGTTGAATGAAATCATGTTTGTGGCTACTTCAGCTCCACTGGAATATTTCCCTTGGTCTCCAATGATTCCCACATTTAAGTCAGTCTCAATTTAGATCACAAGTTGAAGAATGCAAATCATAAATCATACTTTGCCTGTGGGGTGGCTGGATTGGAGGTTAGAGTTTGATAACCTTTTCAGCAGCCCAGATTTGCTGAAGATGAAGTGGGGAAGCTCTGCAAATTCCATCTTTCCAGTATTCCCAAGAAGCAGTGTTGATTACCACTAAGGAAGGCAGAGCTGGCCCCTTACAACACTTTACTAAAACATAGCAGTCTCCTGACTCTGGCCCTTTCTGCACCGGCCTATTAAAACGATGCAGAGCGACCTCCAACGGAGGTCTTCTGCACCGTGGAGTGGACTAGGGTGGACGACTTTTTGTAGTTCCACACCTCAGTCCGCTCCGCAGCGACCAGAACTGGTCAAGCAGCGTGCTTTTTAAAAACCTCTTTTAAGAGGTTTTTTAAAAAAGTACAGAGCATGCGACCCCGTGTTGTTCTGTCACTGCACTCTGGTGCAGATTTGCAGGCGCACACTAGCGCGTGCCTGCAGATCTGCTGGGGCGGGCTATAGGCTGGCGAGCTTCTCCAGTTGATGGAGAGCCTCCACCAACCAGAAGCTGCCATTTTGGACTCCGGAGCAGTGCGGAGCAATGAGCTCGCACTGCTCCTCATCCTGATGGACTCACCCGGACCCACCAAAAAGCCAGTGAGTAGCGGCAGGGAGTGTTTCCCTCGCCGCGTGAGGAAAGGGCCTCTGTTGGCTTACATCTAGAGTCCTTCATAGTCCTGCTTTTTTCCCTCTGTCACCTGCTAAATCCAAAGTAGCAGAGAAATGAAGATGGTTCTCCTCCTGTCTCACTGCAGCTTTCCCCTAAGAAAATACACCTTAATTTTGTTGCTACTACCATCTCTTCTGTACTATTTAAAATAAATGTATGTATTTATTTATTTATCCATAAATGTGTTGTGTGCTTTCAAATTGCTTCCAACTTATGGTGACCCTAACGCAAATCTATCATGGGGTTGTCTGGGGTACATACCATATTTGCTGGTGTATAAGACACACCAGCATATAAGATGCACCCCATTTATATGCTGGCAAATACTATTTGTTGGTGTGTAAGATACACCAACATATAAGACACACCTGATTTTCAAACAGTATTGTTCAGGGAAAAAAAGTGAGTCTTATACACCAGCAAATAGGATACAAAAATTTTAATTAGACACCTTTCCAAGGCAAGTCCACACTAGGCAACAAACAAAATACAAGTATTAAAACAAACATAAAGTAAGATAAGATTATAATAAAATGTCGTACTGGAAATTTTAAAATATAAGTGTTAAAATATAATTCAGCAGGACATTCCAAACTTTCCAGGATTGAACCACAGTGATAAAAAAGCGATATGACCAATAAAACATATAATTTAAAAACCAATTTAAAAAGGCAGTTTTTCAAAGCTTTGTTTTTTTTTAGAACTGCAAATGAACTGGAGACAGAATACCATAATCTGGGGGCATGGGATCAGTGCTGAAAAGGCCTCACTTCTAAAAAGGCTTCATAGACTGCCTGTCAATCTATCTTAAAGGCAGATATATGAGTTACAACATTTGTTTGCACACAGTTTGGAAAAACACATATTTTTAAACCTTAGAATGTCTGAGCCAAAATGGCTACTGGCCATAGTAGCTGAGAAAGTCTTGGAGGTATAGTCCAAAAGAGTAACTTTTCTAAGTTCTGCAGATGTTTTGGACTGTAATGTGATTGTTGGGTAATGTGATTGTTGGCTTGAAAGTAGTGTTAGCTCACATTCTCCAAAGAGCCACAGCCTGGGGCTTCAGAAACAGACAAAAGGGCTGAACATTTCTTGCTTAAGGAATTCACAATTTATTTGCGGATAACAGAGTAACAGACGTGCACACATAGGTGCCTGCAAAGGAGAGACAAGACTTCCTTTGTCTTGCAGATAGTTATAGGAAAACAAAAACTTTCTTATTAGTACCTGACCAATCCTTGGACAGGACCCTGAATTTTACCTTATATGGGGTCTGGAATGCTGACTCAGCCAGGGGAGGGGGATGACCTGGGGATGACAGCATCCACTGTCTACATGACCTGTCCACTTCAACGAAATGGCTGAAAGCTGCCATTTTATGACTCTTGCTCTCAACAGTTGTAGTCCAAAACATCTAGGGCAGGTTGGGGAAAGTGTGGTCCATGGGTCACATGTAGACTCCAGGGCTGTTTTTGTGGTCTCCAGGGATCACAAATTATAGATATATATACAGAGCATATATAATATAATATAATATAATATAATATAATATAATATAATATAATATAATATAATAAATATAATATAATATTGTCACCTTCTACACCCTTAAGAGGGACAGCTTTTCCTGAGAAACAGGCAAATGACCAGACATTTCTTAGTTCAAAGGCTAGAGGCCAGATTTATTGAGTACAAAAGTATAGGTGCCGGAGGTTCGGGACAAAGGCCAGAGGCTTGGCAAGGCCTTTTTATTCAGGTAAACAGCATACACGCCCACTGTGGCATTTATCCTCCAATCACAGACCACCCGCCCCGTATTAGGTAATGTCCAGAAACTTCCATCCATATAAGGAAATGTCCAGAGGGGCAGGTAATAAGAGGTTTCCTCCAATCACAAGCTACCTTCCAAATAAGGCAATGTCCAGGGAGGGATGCTTCAGGTGAGGTAGAGTCATGAGTCAGCAGACAGGAGGGGCTAGAACTCCTGTGTAGGTGACTACCTCCTAGCTTGTAATTGAGGTTGCCTTTTCTTCACTCACAATATCATTTGCTCCAAAATGCCCTCTAATGGGTGTGGAAGGCATTTCTATCATGTTTGGCATCCCTTTGCCTCCATTTTTTGGCTGCAAAATGCCTTCTAGGGAAGATAGTGCATGTTTCTGCTGCATTTTTTTTGGGTGGTGGGGTGAGCCCATTTAGGCCCAAGAGAGGTCTTTTTTGAAACAGGAAATGAATAGGAAGTGCCTTCCAGTCACTTCCTATTGTTAGGTCCAAAGGCATGGTGTAAATGCTGCTATGTCCCCAACAGGGACATGTTGCTTCCAGTTATCTTTTTAAAAACGGTATCTAGTTATTCTAACTCAGCTGCCTTTTCCTGTCACATTTGTTATCCTAAGCATACTGAGTATGTTGTTGCTGATTTCAGATGGGACCAGATCCAAAGAGATGGGCCACAGCTGGTATGTCCTTCAGGATAGTTTTTCCCTTGACCTAACTTGTGAAGACTAAAGAGGTTGTTCCAAATGAGTGGCAAAACTACCTCTGGTGGAGCACTGATTTATAACTGATTCATACGGAAATGTTCCCTTCAGCACCTGGTTTTCAGTGGGAGTCATCCATCAAAGTGCTGACTTAAGCAAAACCCACTGAACCCATCAGATCAATTTGGTTGGTGAAACTGGCAGCAAAGTGGCACATGCTGCTGGTGGGGGGCAGGGCATTTAAAGCTGAAACTAGAACAATGGACGAGGACTGAGTCCAGGGAAATGGTGCTGTGTCTGGAAGATTGCCACTAGACTATTGCCATTGCCTCTCCTTGTCTCCAAAAAGTATGAGGGGCAGCTCAAATAGCACCCGTTTTCTTTAAAACTGTTATAGGAACCTGATTAGACTGGAAGAGTTCTTGAATAATATGGGCTCTTACTCTTTAAGTTCTAACTCCTATTTCTCTTGGGTTTTAGCTGAGAGGCATACAATGTCCTCTGTGAGAGCTAGTGTTGGGTAGCTACACTCCCTCATTCTAAAAAGAACACAATGATAAACCTCCTCTGAATAAATCTTGCCAAGAAAACCCTACAGCAGTGACGCTATTAAGTCAAATTCAACTTGAACAACAAATGTTCTCTGTATTCTAAATACAGTACTCTAGGAGGCAATCACAGAAGGCTGAGCAGTGAAGCTTTCTCTGGTTTGCTTCTAATGCTTTATAAGCCTCACCCATATGCTGTGGCAAAGTATGCGTGTTCTGAGGATTCTCTGGATTCTTTGGGTTTCCTCAGTGAAGAGGTCTTTAAGGATAAGATCAATAATGAAAAGTAAACTTTTGGGGGAATGGGGAAATGCCTAGATATGCCCTATAGCAAGACACAGATGACATCGTATACCAAGATTTGCTGGGGGCTTTGTAGATGATGATATCTGTGTCTGACTACAGGGCATAGCCAGACCATTCTCCAATCCTCCATCGTCTCTCCCAGCCCTGGAATGGCCATTCAGGGAGCCTGTCCTAGCAAAACTATGAGTTCTTGGGAGCTTTGGTCATTGTGGAGGGTGAAAGAGAATACCAACCTCAGCAATGACCAGAAAAAGACATAGGTAAGTAAGTACAAGGTGGATTTGTGCTTGGGTATTTCACTAACAGGATGCTGGTCTCTGTCTTCCCCCAGCACTGCTGTGTGTTTCTGGGGTACTGTGCAACTGCTGGGGTAGAGCACCAACATGATACTGGCCAGCAGTTCAAAACATTTGGACATCTAGTCCTATATTGGCTGCACTCTCCATTATCCCAGCTAGCATAGCCAGTCATCGTGCCTACTGCAGATGCTGAGAGTTACAAGTCTCACACATCTGGAAGACACCAAATTGTGTAATATGGTCTTTTTGTGAAAGACAATTGGCTGATGGCCAGGCAGCATTAGCGTGCACAAGAGAATCCAAGCTGATGCATAGGATTGCCATGACAATAAATCAATGTCTTCCATTTCAGGGTTTGAGTTGTTTGCATGATACAGCACTTTGTGAAATACTATTAGCTGATATGAAGACTGGGGAGGGAGTGACCTATGACACTATGGAGATCCCTTGCATTCATTTTATGGGAGGTGTTTCCTTGTTTTCATTGCAGAGGAGAAGGCTAAGGTAGTCTGGTGGGTTAGAGTTCTTTCAGTCTGCCAAGGCAGACTTGTTATTACCATTTCTAAGGAGAAGGGGAGTAAGCCGATGCCAGGCATGCAAATCCATCTGATTTATATTCTGACTGATGCAATCAGCCACAATCACAAAATCCACTTAGCCGGGTGAGGACTCCAGCTACTTTGTTTCAATTACGCAATTATCATATTCCATTTAATCCCCAAATCAATTCCTGTATTTAGAATTAAGATGCTATGGCAATTATATCCAATTAGGTTCTATCAGTAAAGTAAATAAACACAGAAGTATGCCAGTCAGGGTAATGGGATGGCAAATGAGGCAAAAGAAGCCCAGCATCTCCTTTCTTGGTGATGATGTGGTTATTTGGGTTCTGCAGAGAAATGTATCCAGTGTGAATGATAAACACAGATTTGAAGCTGGGCCTTTCACTGCAATTTCATTCAATGCAATTTCAACATGATAATGTTCATGTTAGATATCTGAGGGTGAGAAGAATAATCAAACACGCTCAAACTGGCATCCTATTAGTAACTTACGCATGCATACATTGGTCTATGCAGCTAGGCTGAATTATTCACCATAGTGCAACAGGTGTATTCAGCTGACAGTGGAAGCAATGGAATGGCACATACAGAAATATGGTGCATCGCTACTGTACATAGGCAGATTAAAGTTGCACACTGGCCATTATGGTTGCTCATTGTGCATTGCAGTTTTGCACTTTACACTGCACACTACACAATGGCACTCAGTCATTGACATGTGTTGTGCAGTGTTGCTATTCAACATGAGGGTTGTGTAGTGCCGACATAGTGTATCTCTGCATGTGGATAATTACATGGCACTGAAGGGATGTCAGATTTCAGCCACAGAATAAGGCTATACAAACTTATGCTTGCAAATTGTGAGTGAGAGAACACAACTGGATTTGCTCAATCTCCCTCTTTTCCATTTACAGCAAGTCTAACATAGGGCTCTTCTACCCCAAAATGCATGATTTCTCAGGATATAGATCTTTGAGTTTTACCACTTTTGGTGTTTCTGTGTCTACTTGTTCTATTCTTTGGAGGAATTGTTCAGAGTCATTTCTTGGATCTGCATGAAGGATCTTCTGAAGATTTTTTTAAAACCATGGCATGGTTTGCTGAGGTTATCCTATGATTTGAAAGACAAATTTTCTCCTCTCTGATTTTTTAAAAAACTTGTTTTATAGTTATAGAACTACAGTGCAAAAGTGCCATTTCACTGGTGCACAATAATTCTTAAAAGAAAAAGAGAGAGAGAGAGAATGGGGCAAAGGATACTTTTTTGGTCTGGTATGTTTTGAGATTAAAAAGAACCCCTCAAAGGTAGGAATAAAATGTTTCAGTGGGTGCTATGAATTTCCAGAAAATTGTCCAGGACAACAGAAACATAGTTTGGATATTTATCTCCCTGACCGAGTACTCAAGAACAAATACTGCAACTTCTCAACATATTTGTCCATCTACAAGAGCCTATGTTCTCCAAGCAGGGAGAAAGTTCTCTTTCACACTGCACAGTTATGGCTGCATCCTATGGAATCCTTGAGATGTAGTTTGGTGAGGTGCTAGAGGATCCAGATTTCCCCTCCCTAAACTACAAACCCCAATACCTGCAATACCTAATTAAAACAGTCAATATATTTTTAAAATTCATTGTTAAAATTTACAATTTAAAATAATTTAGACGAGTGAAGAGCTTGCAGGCTCTGATCCAGGATGTACGTGCTTCACTTTTCCCCTTTGCCTTGACAGTTGAGGAGGAGGACTGAAGCTAGGAATAAAAGCTCTACTATGTCTAGTCCGTGATTGGGTGGAGAAGATAAATTCTTTCATGCTAATCTGGGATGAGGTTCTCTGTTTTTATAGAGTTCTGTGGGTTAGGTGAAAATCTATGTTCTCCAACTGTCCTGATTTGGCAGGTACAGTCCCAATTAATCCACCATCATCCAATTTTTATAGGTTCTTTGAAACCGCACCAGTTTCTCTCTGCAAACTGAGTTCAAAGTACAAAAATAGTTTGCATGCAATAAACTCAGCAGAAGGTAGAGGAAAGGTGGGGGCAGCATTTTGCCCCTTCCAGTAGACTCAGGCAAAAGCAAATTGTTATAGCCTCTTCTAGCTTCTGTGTTCTTCCTCAATGAGTTTTGCCATCTTGACCACACTGTGAAGTTGCTTGACTGCACATGCCCTGGTTTATATCTGGGAAATCTTGGAGGGCATGGAAACCTCAGGAGGGCCATATTAGACCTGCAGAGGGAGCTTTCCCTCCCCCAGGATATAGGCATCAGTAGTGGTGAGTTCTTGACTTTGGCTCTTTCCGCAATGCACCTTTTCGCGGAGCTGGGGTGCGGGGATTGCGCGAGCAGCCTCTAGCAAAAGGCTCTCGTGTCCTGGTTCCTTCAGCTCTGTAGCTGCCACCTGCTCACGCGAGAGCCTTGCCTCTTCCTTCCGCAGTGCAGCCTGGGAGTTTCCCAGGCTCTGCTGGGACAGGAAGCGTGAGTGCCGCAGGTCTGGAGCTCTGCATGCATGGCAAGTGCACGCGGGGCCCTGGATTGATGCGTGATTGTGCACCATTTTTGGCTTACAGCCAAAAATGAAAAAGTGCGCGGTTGGCGCCTGCCAGCCCCTGGAGCGTCACACGATTGTGAGTGCGACTTGTGGACTGCTCCTCACATTCACGCGATGCTTGAGGGGCCCTTTCGCACGGCAAATTCTGTGCCAAAAGGTCCTTTGTAACAGATCATTCAGTGATATTTGTATGCCCTTTAATAGATCACTCTTCTGTTTTTTTGCTGATACACAAATGTGCCAAAACCAAATGGGTTGGCTGCGCCTCCTAGGAATCTTTAACACTGATTTTTGGGAAACCTAAAATCCTGTAAACCTCTCTGTACCAATGGAATTCGTATCTTTTGTGGCCATTTTGCTATTAAGACCTAAGATGAGAACACATTGAAGCACATGCAAATAACAAGCAATCCTTTAGGAATATTAGTTCTCCTCTAAAACATAGTATGGACTGGTTCAGTGAAAGGAAAATTTTCCTATATTTTTCTGTTCCTCAAAATTGGCAGTGAACTTCTAGACACTTTCAGTTTGAACACTCTTAACTCATCTTTTGGGTAGAAGTGTGTTCCAGGGCAGGTCATGGTGTGTGTGTGTGTGTGTGTGTATGTATTGAAAATGAGACCTCAACCTGCCAAAGTTGCTAATCTCTTGAGTAAAGATCATACACTGACAGTCATTAGAAACCTAAAAGAATCATGGAAAGAAGGAGTGGTGGTGTTAACTGCTGAGTCTTGAATCTGTCTTCTGTGGTGTCTGCTCATTTTCAGGGATCCTTTCTCTCCATTTGCATCTAAGCTGAGCCAATTCAGAAGATACCCCCAACTGTCTATATGTTGCATTATCAAGGGCCTGTATGGCCGTGTGCAGAGAATTCTATTTTTGCTCAACCAATTCCAGCTCCTAATTTGGATACAACATTACATATAGGCCTAATGCATTTATTTACAATTATTTTAAGGTGACCTCTGAGATTAAAGCTCTCAAATATATAGACACCCATACTCATACACATGGATGTAGGCTCAGAAGTTGTCCAGAGAAAGGCAACCAAGATGGTATAAGATCTGGGAACCAAACCTCAAGAGGAATGGCTCATAAGGAGTTGGGCATATTTAGCCCATTTAGCCCATGGAAGAGATATCGTATGATAGCCATCTTTAAATTTCTGAACAACTGACATGTAGAAGATGGAGTGAGTTGGCTTAACATGACTGGGAACTGCAGAATATGGTTTCTGAAATCACATGAAGGACAACCATTTGTTGTGTGTCTATGGAAACTGGGCAGGAATAAAATCTGTTCTGCTCTATGAAACCAGTTGAAGTCCCAAAATCCTTTGAGTAGACTGATTCCCAGGGAATTGTATTTTGTAGCTAGAAAGGGATTAGCTGGAAAGAGATTCTGAATTATACAGCTGAAAGGCTCTACTTTGGAGAAGAAATATATTTATTATTTCTGCATGTGCCTTTATTGCTAATAGCTCTGCAAAATGTAATTATGAAAAAATAAAATAAAATTATTGTTACAAAAAGGAAATATATTACTCACCTGCTACCTTGGCAGTGGCATAGTTATTAAAATCCAGCCCAAGTGATCTTAATAGAAGTGCAAATATTTCTGCTTAATTATGTAGGGCCATTAAAACAACATCAATAATGGGCTAGATGGCTTCTTACACACTGAACAGCCATTGAGTGTTGACAAACTAATGAGTTCCATTTATATCCCCATACAATAATATTTAGTGATGAGTTTGTGGAAAATAACGAAGACCCTGCATTTTCTTTTTGAGGCACTGTTTTGAAATTAATTGGCCTTTATGACCAGGACATTTTCCTGTAATACTAAATATATTTGTTTTAGAGCAAGATCTCCAGTAGAAACTAAAAAAATAGTCATGGAATGCAGCTGAGAGGACCAGAGTGGTCTACTGGTTTGAGCAATGGACTACTAACTTGGAGACAAGAGTTCAAATCCTTGTTTGTCCATGGAAACTCACTTAGTGACAAAGGGCTAGCACATTCTCTCATCTTCAAAAAAGGCAATGGCAAACCACCTCTGAACCAATGTTGCCAAGAAAACCCTGTGATAGGTTTGTCTTAGGATTGTCATAAGCCAGAAATGACTTGAAGGCATAAAACAACAACAAATGGCCCCTGAAGGTCACATGAGTTGTGAGCTGAGTAAATGTTTCTTTCCCTCATCCTTAGGCAGGAAGCCACATGTCTAGCTCTGTTTTGCAATTTAAAAGGAAAAAAAAGTGGGAATGAGTAATTTTCCTCATAGAAAAAGGCACTGGCCATTTAAGGGCAATTCAAAGATCAACTTATCAATAATGCTGTTGTTTGACACACCTGGAATGCTGTGGTTGCCATCCCACCTGACATCATCTAGCCTATATCATCTAGCCATGCTACCTGACGTCATTTAGCATCCTCTCTCTCCTATTTAGTTTCCAATTCCTGTTGTAGGTTCTCCATTTTAAAAAGAGGGAGTGATAGATGACATTCTACACCAGATGAGGGCAAAGTGTATACTCGAGGTTGTGTGCATCCCCCAAGGAAGTTTTTGTGGTGCTGAAAGCTTCTAAATTCACAATTAAAGAAAGATATTATCAAGCTGGAACAAGTCCAGAGGAGTGCTAACAAAATGTTGAAAGGCCTAGAAACTATAAGGACCAGCATAGGGAGCTGGGTATAATTTGGGCTGGCGAAGAAAAGGTTAAGAGGTGACAGGATAGCTATGTTTAAACATTTGAAGGGATGCCATACAGAAAATGGAGCAACCTTGTTTTCTGCTGTTCTAGAGGCCAGGACATAGAGCAATAGCTTCAAGCTCCAGTGAAAGAAATTCTACCTAAACAGTAGGAAGAATAGGAAGAAAAGTTCTATGATTCTATGCTATGAAATGCCCCCAAAGGAGGGTGAATTTCTGGTCATAGAAGCCTTTATATGCAATAATTTACCTTTTAAGTTGCAAGACCTCCTTGTCCATCAACAAAACACCCATTTCTGATAAATGTAAATGAATTTTGAGACTTTTTTTTTTTTTTGGTAGTCCATGTGGTCCCCAGAGAGTCTTTCAGACCTGCCCTAGTTGTCTACCCTTGCCCTAGTAGACTAAAGAGTTAATGCTGGGGAAACAACATTTACCTATCACATTTGTTTGTTGCTTAGAGTATTTATACCCTACCCTTTAGCCCCAAAGGCTCAAAGAGTAGCATTGTTGTTGTCATTGTTGTTATATTCCTTCAAGTCATTTGTGACTCATGGTAACACTAATGTCCTTTCTGCAATTTCCCTTGTTGCAGCAGTGTCCAGTGGCGATCATGGTAGTGGCTTTGCTGGGAAGGGAGTGCAGCAGTAGTACTCCCCTCCACACAGGACTAGCTTTCTGTGGAAGGAAGTGTGGTGGACATGCTGCTTCCTTCCAGTACTTTCCCAGGCTGTGCTGGGGCAGGAAGTGCTGCCATTGTGCTGCCTGCCCTTCCACCAGACAGGTCAATGTGGGATGGTGGCATGATGGCGGGTCATTGATGGGGAAAACTTGTCAATTATTTAACCTGATGGGAGAGGACTGGCACCAGAAAAAAACTCATGCAGAAGTGTTGTGCTCACGTCCTTCTCCTGTCCCCATGGTGAGATGGGAGGGTGCTGCAGAAAGAGCTTAAAACAAAACTATTGTAGGGTTTTCTTGCCAGGATTGTTTAGGGAGGGTCTCTCAGTGTTTTAGTCCAACATTAAAACCACTACCTCACCAGAGAGGCATAAAAGTTGTTAATTTGACAGTTCCCTATACCTCAGGTTTACAGTTTAAACAAAATAGGACACATAAGGAAAAGTAGATAGCTCTGGGAGTGGGGGATTAAATCCAGTGGATGCTGCCTACTTCTCTCTCCCTCAGAGGCCACAGCAGAGGCAGTTGGCATGAGGGGAAGGCCTTTCATCAGTTGCTGGGGCTAAGGCAGGATAAGTACTTAAATTAGGATGCGAACATATGAAAGTCTTTCAGCTCTAACTTCCTCCCTGTTTCTGAAGGAGCTTTTTGTCTCTTGCTTATAACTGCTATTCTATTACCACTTTGTGCTGAAAACCAACTCCCTAACTTGGTGGCTGCTTTTGATAGATGTCAGAGTGATGTTCCCTGTACAAATATTTGACCTTTACGTCTATGTAAATGGTTGAAATATTTATTACTGCTTCCTCCATTCCATATCCATCTTGATAAAAAATAATGGAGGCTCCCTTGTCACAGATACCTTTTATTGTTCTCGGCATCCACAAATGATTAACACTACCAACTCGCTAAATTAAGCATTTTGTCAGGGTGGTATTCGGAAATAATTGAGGTTTCTAATGATAGCACCATGATAAATGAAGGAGTTAATGTATTCTGATAGTACCCAGACAGTGCTGATAAAAAGATCAAACTGCATCCTGGATCTCTTCCTCATTACCTCTAGCATGTTTCCATCTTTTAAAGTGATTAGATCCCCAAGCTAAAATAGCAGAGACCTTTAGAATGTAGAGCAGTTCTCAATTCAACTTGAACTTGCAAAGAACTGGTAGGTTCAATACACACTTCCTATTCATTAGGTATGTAGCGCTATGCCTTACCATTCTCTCCCTTACTGAGAAGAGAATTTTGTGGTTTGCAGTGGATGGTCTTTCTGGAGTGATGCCATTTCCTTTGATTGAACATCTTTTCACCATAAGCCTCTGTGAGGATTTTGTGGGCTCTGGAGAAAGAGCAGGTAAAACAACCAACTGGGGACAGGTAGCCCCATCCCATTCCCAGGTGACAAGGAACCACACTGTGGTTTCCACCCATGTGGCATTCTATGTCTAACATCTCTAGTATTAGCAGCAGAAAAGCTGGATGTTGCTATTTATTGGCTGGCTGGCAGGTCAACTGATATCTGGATCTGGACCTATGCTGGGGACAAGTCTCTACAGCTTTTGCTGATAAAAGGTTTGATTTTTTTTTTGTTCTAATAGTTTGTTGTCAATGTTAATTTTAGTAAGTGAACCTCCGTATTCACCTCTGATTCTGCAAAGAAAGAGACATTTCTAGTTAATGGGCACAAATATGCTACTAGTCCCTAGAACATTGGAAAAAAAATTACTGTCAGAAGACTGGGAAGCAATGCAGTAAAGAAGAAACTACCACACGTTACAGTGATTGAGAGAAGACTGTGGACTGTTTTGTATGCTCATGTTATCTCACTGGTAAACCCTGTCCCGGGGTCTACAGTTTTGATATTAAAATATGATTCAATGTGCCTGAGAGGTCACTCGGATGAGCACGTAGGCAGCAATGGTCGAACGATCGAAAACCAAGTCAGGCCAGTACAATCCCCCATCATGTAGCCCTAGAAGACCTCAAGCTGTGCAAACCCACAGTAAACAAAGGGTCCTCAGCCACTGAGGGGATTAGCATCTTTTCCTCAAGTTGAGCACTGATAGCAATAAAATCCTATCAGGCAAGGACTATCTACATAAATTCACACCACAACCCCATGCAACTGAAGATCCTGAAATTTTGGCAACACCTTGTTGTTACCCTGTTTACTGGGGGTCCTGTGAGGGACACCTAAATGCTCTCTCAAAATATCAAAAGGTGGGGAAATTAGCACAGAGCCCAAGTTAGCAAAGCGAGAGGCAGCGCAACGCAGCGGAATCTTTTACCCAATGTCTACGGGGTCAGGCCAAGCCAAGAAGCAAACCGGAGTTTAAGAATAATTGTGATCTTTATTAAAATACAGGCAAACAGTGTATGCAACACAATCACACAGAGAACTATAGAAAAATAAAGGTTGGAGTGGGACAGAGGGAATTTTAAGAGGGATTGTTGATTTGGGTGTCCTGGAGCCTGGGTAGATCACTGCGAAGGTTTGAAGGTGCATAGTCTCAGTATGTGGGACTGAGAGGACAGCTCGCCAAACAAGTGGCAGCAAGGCAGGATGGAAGTTCGGAGCGATCTGAGAAAGGTCTCGGAATCAAGGGTTTTTAATGGGAGAATGTAGCCGTAGGCCAGTTTGTACTTAAGGAAACACAATGCGTTTGGGGCTGGAGACAAAGCCTCTGAAAGGTCAGAATTTAGCATGATTGAGTTAAGTCCGAATTGACAAAGAAGTAGACAGTATGCAAATGCGCAGTGCTTGACAGTTGAGAATCCAGTTTGTCAAGTTGCCTGCTCGGGGCAGGGAGTTCTTAGTAAGCAGCGTGCACACATAATAGAGTACTTGCCTTTGAGGTCTCCTAAAGCTTCGGGACAGCTATGTTTGGCCAGCCTGTATTGTTTAGAATATTGCAGCAATTATCAGCCATGTCTATCTTGTGAGCTTGTTCGGTGGCCTCGCAGACACGTGGATAGAGGTAGTGGAAGAAAGCCAAATTATTGATATCACAAATGATATCTGACATCCCTTAAGCCAGGGCTGGTCAACGGCAATAACATAGTGATCTCATCATGCAAAAGGAATTGCCATCGTGGAGCTTCTTTTCCATTGCAACACCTATTGTTCTCCCTGGGAAAGGATTAGCCCTCCAGATACCTTTTCCCCTACAAATAGTCCCAGTTTCTGAGAGTTTCTTTGGATCACTCCTGGTCATACCAGCAGACCATTTCTCCATCAGTCGAGTAATCCCCTCAGCCCTCTCCGAGCTGAGCTCTACTTCTTTGCTGTTTTTCCCGGACCAAGGACTTCAGGAAAAGGTGCAGTATTATTCCAGCTACAATCCCTTCAATAGTTCCTCTATCCAGTTTCCTCTCTTTTGCTTCTTAATAGGTCTTGAGTGAGTGTGTGACTGATTGTGTTGGTGCGTGAGACTTTCATTCAATAAAATCATTTTATTGGACATCTTGATTTGATTTTTGGTTTGGCCTGACCCTGTAAAAACTCGGTAAAAAGACCCTGCTAGGTTACCCTGCCTCTTGCTTTGCTATTGCTCGTGCTCTGGCTAGTTTCCATTCCCTATCATGTGGAGTACATTAAAGCATCCCTCAAGGGACCCCAGAAATCAGGGTAACACTCAGATGATCACAGCAAGAGGAAGTGTAAGTAATTCTTTCTTTGTTTCTCTGTGTTTTTGTCTAAAGGGAGAATCTGTTTGTATCCTCTCACACCCAAGAGGGCAGCATATTTTGTATCCCCAATAGGAGAAATGGAAACAGTCCCTCTTTACTTGAAATCCAGAAAGGAAGGTGTAGGATAACCATATATTCTGCTCATCAGTGAGCAGAACTTTATTATGCTCTGACTGAACTGCTATCTCCTCTTGAGTCCAGTTTGAAAATAAAGACTGGAGTTCAGGATCAGACTTACAGATGTGTAATCTAGAGTTATGGATCCATAGTGGATCCATATTCATGGTCCCTACATAGTCACAATTGTGGCACTATTGCCATGGTTGTAACTGGTCCTGGACCTACTTTACCAGGCATCAGCCATGTGGAGACAAAAGGGGTCCATTCTGCTGGAAACTGGGGTGCAGGCAGATGATGTTTCCACCCCACTCCTGCCAGCCAGTGAGACTGTGATCATCAGAAACAGCATCTCATCATAGTTCAATGTTCCAACCACACTGGCTGGTAGAAGAAGGTGGAAACATCCGCTGTTCACAACCCAATAGCCAGTAGAACAGACCAGTAGAACAGACTGTGGAAATTCCTTCCATAGAAGATCTGGTTAGCCCGCTCTTTGGTCTCTTTCCAGTGCTAGCTTAAGACACTCTTATTTAGGCAAGCCTGTGATTGTTTTTTTAATCATATGATGGAACAGTGTTGATAGTGATGTGATGCGTTTTTATCCTATTTTAAATGGTGCTTCAAATGTATTCTAACCTCTTTGTAATTATCTGTTTTTAATAATAATGTTTAAGTTTTTAAAAACTTTTGTATGTAACCTTTTAGTCAACTTCTATTTTAGATTTTGTAAGTTGCCTTGGGTTCCCTTGGTGGAAGAAAGGTGGTGTCAGGTAGCCCTCCATATTTTAGTTATGGGACATGTAGTAGGAGTTAAGTAGCAGCTTGCTTGTAACAAGGTATGAGAACCAGATACCGTTAGGTAAACAAAGCTAGGAATGTAGTGATAAGTGCTGCCAGGCTAAACCAGAACTTCAAGGTCTCTTGTGGGCGGGATGAGAAACTCTTTGCCTTTTATGTTTTGAATTTTGCCTCCACTTCACTCACTGAAGTCCCATACTATGTATCACACTCCTAAAAAATAGTGCTTATGCACTGTTATATTTGTGTGTGTGAATTCAGTTCCTGACAGGTGGTGTACAAACTGATTGAATGAATGAATAAGTAGTGGGAGCTTGTAGTATGAGTGAAGGGGGCCAGCTCCCTCAAACTTTGCTCTAGTTATAAATGAGAGGTCTCCCTACGGGGTGATGAGTTATTGCAGAGCCATTAAGTTACATAATTGCAAACAGAAGTGGATGGTGTTGTTGCTGCAGCAAAAGAGGTTTGGAAAGGGTCAGCAGAAGTCACATAAAGTTATGCTACCGGTTAGGTAAGATAACAGGGAACGTTGTTCTATCATTTCTAAGGGAGACTGATGATTATGCCTGCAGTGTTGCTAATTCTCTGCTATACATTAAAAAAGGCATAAAGGAAACCCATGGGACATGTGATTCTTACAACTTAAGCAGCAGGAGGGCTTTGTGATGGGTGCATTCATCCACAGTTCCACTCTCTACGATTTGCATTCTTAATGCCAGAGCTTTGGACAATCAAAGGCAGTCAGCAAATAAAAAAGGCTTCCTGTTCCATTTGGGGGATTAAGCAGCAGAAAAGATTCACAAGGCTATAGTGCTTGAAATGTGTCAAATGGAAAGCTTTATCGGAGAGGGTATATGTTATTCATCACACACAAAGACAGTTGGTGGGGACGGTTGTTTTTTTAAAAAATACGTTTACTCTGATAATTCCTGTCTTAGGAACAACTGAGATGCCCACTCCAACTTAACTGTGGCAGGCATTTATACTTCTAAAAATAAATATGATTCAGAGTGTTGGCAAGCTAGTACGTAACTAATATTCCTCGTTGTGCAGTAAACCACCTGCCACAAGATAGCATGTAGGAACTGAGTAATTAGGGCTATTAAAGAGCCTTGTTCTGTTTTGGAATTGCTGACCCTATTACCAATAGATTTGTTTTTAAAAAATCATGAAGCATACTTATGAAAATCCACACTGACTAATTGAGATAATATTATAAAACTGCATCTTTCCTTTACTTTCTTCTGCTGCTGTCCTTGAGGCCCTTTTGCAGAATTCTCCACTCTGATGTAACGCTATCTGCACAGCAACTCAAAAACACCCTACCAGTCTTTGATAGCAGAACCTGGTGATAATCAAAACAGAATCCAAAATATCAAATGGCAGTGGCACCACTTCCTTCTCTGTAGAGAGTGAAGTACCAAGAATTAAAATACTGCTGCAGTCACCCCCCATCCCGCCCACAATTGACTTTGATGTTGTTTAGTCCAGATCTGGCAAAAGATATTTTGCTGCCTGAGGCAGAACCTCAAATGGTACCCTAACACATTCAAGTTAGGGTACAGAGTATCCAAAAGCCAGCCAAATTATTTTGGTCCATAATACAGAAAACCCAAGAACCATCTCTTCCTCCCTCTAATAAGCCATGTCCTTTCATGACATCTGAAATCTGCTGTCTGAGGCAAATTCCTCACTCTTGCTGTTGTGTTGTTGAGGGCCTCCAAGTCATTTCTGACTTACGGTGACTCTAAGGCAAACCTATCCTGGGGTTTCCTGGGGACTGGGAGCGTGTGATGGGCCCAAGGTCCGGTTCCATAGACAAGTGGGGAATTGAACCCTGGTTTTCCAGGGTCATAGTCCAATGCTCAAATTACTGCACTGCATTGGCTTTCTCCTCACTCTACCTAGTACTTTTGCTACTAGTCCAATAGGCCAGGGAACAAGCTGAGGTGCAGAACGAGAAAGAAATGTCTGGCAGGATTATGATCTTCACTGTTTGCCATAGTTAGGGTCAAGCTCATGTCTGTTTTTTCTCTGGATGTGCCACAGATCTAAACTATCTGTGCCACCTATATTGGCTATCTAAGCTTTATTGGCTAATTAAATGTATTGTCTACTTTTGAAGGAGTTCAAGTGGCATTTTCTCTCTCATAATTTATCACGACAGCAACCTTGCAAGGTAGATAGGATGAGAATATGTGTCTAAACTACAAACCCTAGGATTCTATGGAATGCCACCATGGTAGTTAAAGAAGAAGAATTGTTGATGCCTTCAAATAGTTTCTGATCTATGGTGACCCTAAGGTGACTCTATCATGGGGTTTTCTTGGCAAGATTTGTTCAGATGGAGTTTTGCCTTTGCCCTCCTCTTGAGGCTTGAAAGTGTGACTTGCCCAAGGTCACCCACTGGGTTTCCACGGCTGAGCATGGATTCGAACCCTGTTCTTCACAGTCGTAGTCCAACATGTAGACCATTGTACTCCATTGGCTCTCAAAGTAGAATCATACTGCTATAATTTTATAATGAGAAAGGACCCAACAGTGACAGAGAAAGAGTCAGTTGGCATAGATAATACAAAAATAAGTTTCAGTCTTAAAACTCTCATGTTTGTATTTTTAAAACTGAAACTGTTCATTTTTTTCCTATTGTATTTTAAAAATTGAGTACTTACATAATGAGAGAAAAGAACAACATATATGCCGAAGCCCAACAACTGGTGGACTCTGAAGGGCTCATTTGGGTAAACGTGAAAATCTTTGTTTTGTATCTTATGTTAGAAAGGTGAGTGCTGTAGCTGCTTTTCTCAGGCAAATAGCAGTTTTAAAACCAAAGAAAGTGTTAATTTTTTAGCACGTCATGTTTTCCTTCCTTACCAACCTGTTCCATGACTGCCATTCGGTATCAGTGAAAGTATGAAATTCCAGAGTAATTATAGGAATCTAATTCTAAAAAATAATCTCCAGAAATGTCCTGATCAGTCCTCCCCATGATTGCTATTTAATATCGACAAATATAAATGAAATGCAACTACACATTTCATGTTTCATCCAGCTTGGCCAAAGGAGAGGCCTGGATTCTGTTTCCCTTTATGAGACCAGTCAGAAGACTTAACAGAAACCTGCCTGCTGACTAGATATAATTGAGGAAGACAGCAAGAGGTGGTACCCTTTGGCCTACTGGTATTTCTACATGGCCTCTTTGCTTTCAGCTGCCTGGATGAATTTCAGTCAAAGAGTTTGCAATGGAGTTCAACTGAGGCCCCAAAGAAAAACTTGTTGGATAGGCATAGAATACTGGTGGTGGGGTTACTCAAGGTCCCACATAACTACATATTGTGTCAATTATTTTTTTGAAAAGCAGGAAGGAAGGGTAATAGAGCATGAGTGAATATAAGTCGACAGGTCCTCAGCTTTCAGTTTTTGACTCACACCAAACTGTTAGTAATTCCTAGAAACTGTTAGCTGTCACGACATTGGTTTCTGCTGAATGCTGGATGATAACTCTCAAGAGGGCTGTCGTAAATTATGCACTAGAACAGAGCGATTTATAGTGACAGGTCATGGGATTTGTAATGGAGGCCATTTTGTTGACCTGTGGTTGGTGTTCTGTGCGTACTGTTAAAAACTGGCTCTTTTCCCATGCTCTGCAGCCTTAGCTAATATGACTGAGTCAACTAGTAATTTCCATGATGGAATGCCATGTGGACTGAATACTCAATAGAGCAATGTTATCATGTTGCTATTGGGAGGGGAGACTGTAGCTATTGGGAGGGGAGCAAAATGAGGGCATTGACCCCCAATGAGCATTCTGCTTCCAGTTTTCCTTCATTCCTCAAATTTCTAACACTGTTCTAGCTTAAACCTCAGTTGAGCATTTAGAAATAGAATTTCAACATCCAAAGAAAAGGGGCAGGTAAAGTTAGCAAAGAAATGTGAATCCAGCAAATGTAAAGTGTTCTAGCTTCTCACCCTCTGTAAAGCTAGAAATCTGGTGACTGAAGGAAAATTCAGTCTGGAAGGGCAGAATTCCTATTTGGAGGGGCAATGCACAAGTTCTCCCATAGTTAGCTGTGCCTGCAATTGTTATATATCTCTAGCCCACTGGGTTCAGTGGGGTTTATTCCTAGGTAACTGGATATCAGGTTGCTGTCCTGAGGTAAGACTTGCTTTGAATTCCATAATAAGTCGTGCATCTATCTGTTTCACTCTGAAAGAGCTCCAACGCTCATGGTTGCTTCAGATGACTAATTTGAAATATTACTACTTTTAGGTTTGTAGCAATTTAGTATTTGATAGATTTTTTTTAATTAATAACACAGTTAATTCATGGATTCATAACCAAATCTGCAACTTCAGTGGGCCATTACCAATGGAAATATTCTTGCTGGATGAAAGGATTCCATTTTATTCTGGCTTTGGAGTATCTTCTTATTGTATGAGAAACAGTCCCCACTTGAGAAATTATAGTGTGGAAAGAGAAATTACCTGTCCTCACACCAACAGTGTGGTATAGTAGTTGAAGTGCTGAACTGAGACTTAGACCATTTCTACACTATAGTGTTATAGTGCTATTATTCTGCTTTCAACATCCTGCGGAATTCTGGGGTTTGTAGTTTACTGAGGCCCAAGAGCTCTCCTGCTAAGAATTCTAAATGCTCCTCCCTAAACTGCAAACTCTGGAATTCCACAGGATGTTAAAAGTGGAATACTAGCACTATAACAGCATAGTGCAGAAAAAGCACTATGTTGCTCCCTTGGTAAACCCTGTCCCAGGGTCTACAACTTTGATATAAAACATAATCTAACCCACCAGAGAGGTCACGTGGATGTGCACGTAGGCAACAATGGTTGTATGATCGGAAGAACCAGGTCAGGCCAGTAAACTCCCCTGTCACGTAGCCACAGGAGACCTCAAGCAATGCCAACTCACAGTGGACAAAAGGTCCTCAACCTTTAAGGAGCCAACTTGAAGGGATTAAGAGTTTTTTCCCAGTTGGGCACTGGAAGCAATAAAATCTTATCAGACAAGACAAGACAAACTCATACCGCAACCCAAAGTGGCGAAAGATGCTGATACTTGGGTGACACCTTGTTATCTTCCTATATCAAAGAAGGTGCCAGTGTGAAGTTGTTTTCCATTGCTGTCCCCTTTGTTCTCCCCGGGAGAAGATTTGCCCTCAAGGTAAATTTTTCCTACAAATAGTCCTCGTTTTTGACTAGTTCTTGGGATACCTCCCAGTCATGCCCTCCTGACAGCCACACAATCCCCTCAGCATCTCTTCACTGAATTCCATTTCTTTTGCTGCTTTCTGGACCAAGGACTTCAGAAAAAGGTGCAGTATCACCCAAACCACGAATCCTTTCACAATCCCGCTATCTTATTTCCACTCTTTATTTTTCTTTAGCCCTCGGATGTGTGTGTGTGAGTGTATGCGTTAATACGTGATATTTCCATTCAATAAGGTCATTCATTGGACCTTTTTGTGTGATTTCTGTCTGGGCCTGACCTCATAAAAACTGGGTAAAAGATCTTGCTGGTTACCCTGCCTCTCACATGGCTATTGCTTGTGCTCTGTTGAGTTTACTTTCCTTATCACATGGAGCATATTAAGGTGTCCCTCAGGGACCCTCAAGAATTTCAGGGTAACACCTAGCTCTCTTACCTTTGCTGGATTCCCAACAGTTGAACTAAGGCCATTTCTGCACTACACTGTTATAGTGCTATTATTCTACTTTCAACACTCTATGGAATTCTGGGGTTTGTAGTTTACTGAGGCCAAAGAGCTCTCTGGCTGAGAATTCTAATTGTCCCTCCCTAAACTGCAAACCCCAGCATCCCATAGGAAGTTGAAAGTGGAATAATAGTGCTATACCAATGTAGTGTGGAAATGGCTTTAGTCTTTGATCAACAGAAGCCAAGGGTTTTATTCATTTATTTCTTACAATGTTTATATCTCACCCTTTATCTGAAGATCTCAGGGCAGTTTACAATAAAATCAATTTAAAACAATAAATAATTACAAAAGTTCAAAAAGATGAAAAATATATTAAATAGTTTCTCAATTAAAAGCAGATAATTTAAAACCAGTGGCAACAAACTTGAATATAATCATAAAACATGTACAGCTTGGATAAAATCAGTTTGGCCTAAAGGCTTTAATGAAAAGCCAAATTTTAACTTAGCATCAAAACGATTCCATCATTGGTGCCAATTGGGCCTCCATGGGGAGGGAGTTCTACAACTGAGGTGCTAATGTAGAAAAGGCCCTCACCCTTTCTGGTTTGGTCGGACCTCACAGTGTCCAGTTCTGGGTACCACAGTTTAAGAAGGACATTTTCAAGATGTATTATTTGTTTATTCAGTTTATAACCTTTCTCCCACATAGGACCCAAGGCAGCTTACAACATAGAAGAAGAGGAAGACAACCAGAGATGGTAAAAGATTTGGAAACCATGTTATAAGAGGAACAGGTGAGGGAGAAGAGACAATTGATAGGTGCTGTCCTTAAATATCTGAAGGGTTGTCAGATGGAAGATGCAATGAGCTTGGTTTCTGCTGCTGTAGAGACCAGGACACAAAGCAGTGGATTCAAATTGTAGGAAGGAGATTCCAACTAAACCTTGGAAAGAACTTCTGATAAGTGGAATTGTTTGACAATAGAGTTGACAATCAACTACTATCTATCTATCTATCTATCTATCTATCTATCTATCTAATCTATCTATCATTTTCCTTTCTTCCAATACAGGATCCTAGAAGTTTACAATATAGATTAAAACAGAATACAACTAAAACCAATCATAATACAGTAGCCCCTCCGTATTTGTGAGGGTTATGGGCACAGAACCCTAGTGAAAGTGGAAAAATCACAAATAACTCCTACTCCCATGATTCCACCCCAGAGCTCCTGCTTCCCATTCTTCTGCCTCAGGCCCCAGCATAGGGGGCTGAGGGAAAAAAGGCACAGTAAAGGCTTACTAATACTTTCCCCTCATAGGCAGAAGAGCACAGTTCTTCTCTTCTAGTTACTTCCAGTAGCCATCTTGAAAATGGAGGACTGGAAGCAAAGAGAGCACCTGACCAATCAGCAGCCACATGGGTGGGAGGACATGCCTCCAGCAATGGGAAGGGGGTTTTGTTTACTCAAAAGGAAAAAAACACATTCATTTTAAACATGAGCTTAGCAAGCCTGGGGTGAGGAATGAAAGAGGTTGGGAGGAGAAAGATGTTGGAGGGAGGCAAGCATGGGCCTCACAAATAATCAAATTCACAAAGGTCAAACCTGCAAATGTAGAGGGAAGATAGTATACATAAAACAATAAAAAGCAATTAAACAGTCATATTAAAAATAGAGTGATACCAGAAGATGGTGAGCTGTTCTTTGCTGGAGGTTTTTAAACAGAAGTTGGGTGGCTACCTGTCAGGGATGTTTTATTTGTGAATGACCCTTGGGATTTCTTCTAATCCTACAGTTCTATGATTCACTCTCTGTGTTGGGATCCATCCTGAGCTATTCTAAATTTGATGCTTCCTTCTGAGAATGGTCCTCAGGCCTAATCCATGTAGAATCCAAAATCCAAGAGCTTCAAGTTCTGAGATGTTGCCTGCTATTTCAAGGTGCAATTCACTTTTTTATGCAGAGGTCACCCACATGTTCAGGTCATCGACAGCATACGACATTGTCCTAAAAAGCCTTATCAATAGGTGGAAGAGAGCATCACTTGCTTTATAACTCTTCAATTTGTAACTTCAACATGCCCAATTTGATATCTTTCAGAGGACTTGCACATGACTTTCCTTGAACAGGAAACAGGCACTGGTTATATTAATTTCTTATGCCTGTGGCTCACATTTCAGGTGAAGATCTTTTTTGTTCCTCCAGATGATGCATTCATGAATATGCATAGCTCTGTCAGATAATGTCCAGGTGCAAGTCTATGAATATTCAAAAGCTATTGTTGTGTGCAAGCATAAATCTGCATTATCTCACCACGAATGTGAAATTACCCATGTAGCATCTGAATTTAATATTCATCATCTGATGGGATTCTGAATTACATATGAGTAATTCTCTCACATTTTGAACTGCTTGATCAACCAGTTCTTTCACTGATCCAGAACTTTACAGTCTGGCCAAAGCGAAGGCCACATAGAAATATTCATTCTTTCTCTTCCTTCTCTGTCCTTCTCTTCTCTCCTCCATCTCATTTCCCCAGCCGTGCTGCATGACTTGCCTTTTTTGGTTAATGTTTTCTGTAAATTTCTGGAAATTTGAGTCTTCCAGTGCTTGTATAGCCAAAACAGCATCACATACCCCTGCACACAGACACGGAAGAGAAGTTGATAGATGTAAAAGGTATAAATTGACTGAATATTTTAATAACTGCTGACATGAAGATTGGAAGTCACACTTTTTTTTTTGGTGCTTTCTTTTCTTCTCCTTTGTATGTATTGGTTTGCATCTATATCTCTTTTTCCTCTTTTCTCCTTCTTATATGTTTGTTGCACGGGGGCAATGTGCCCCGGGCAGCAATGTTTCTTGGGCGTCCCAGCCCGTTAGCCACACCCCTGCGTGCCCTGGCCATGCCCCTACACACCACAGCTATGCCCCCGCACACAGTGGCCATGTCCTCCCCCCAAAAAAACTGTAGCCCTGCTCCTCCCCTTCTGCCCCCTCCAAACACTCCAAGCTCCACCACTGACATTCATCATCCATTGTTCAAAGGTGAGAAGACCTTATTGCTTTAGCCATGCATGAATGCATATTTTCTAGATGTCAGTTTCAAGAAAATGTAGTTTTGGAAATATGGTCAACCAAATTATAGTAAAGTACATACCTAGCCCTGGTTCATATATACTATATACAGCATATTCTGTACTTAGATGTATTCCCAGGCCTCAGAGCGGGCAACTATAATCAGTACAGTGTTTAACAAATGTGTGTGAGATGAACACAGTTAGCATTTTTAAAAAATCCTTCCATTGAATATAGCTTAGGAAGGATAAAAACATGCATGACTCTGCACAGATTGAATTGCCAGAGTTCTTAACATTGTAATTTTTTTTTTACATTGAGCAACATTTTTCTAACTTACAGTTTGCATGTTGGCAGGCTTTTTGCATATCCATTTCATGGTACAAGGGATGACTGATTACAGTGAGAGTGGCAGATTGCAAGAGACAGCTTCTCAGGTCATACATGTCTGTAGCACATGTTTATAACAACCAGCTTTTGAAATTCTGTAGGAAGGGTTAAACTAGGGATGGGCCAACCGAATCCTCAAATCCTGGGCAAAGATTTGAGATTCAGGGATCCTAATCCCCGCACCAAAATAGGCAACCCAAATCTTTCGAATCCTGCCTGCTGCAGGCCTGATTGTGCCCAGGGCAGGCAGCAGAAGGTGGCAGGGAGTGCAATCCTGTGTTTCCCGCTCTTCTCCCGTCTGCTGTCAGCCTGATCTTGCCTGGGACAGGCAGGAGAAGGTAGTGGGGTTGTAAAAAATTGGCTCCTCCAGGGCCCGCCAAAGGCCTGATTGGCTGGCTGGCCCCTGGGTGCACAAAAATCATGGCATAAAGCCACATGCGGGAAGCTGCCTGTGCCCGCTGGGCTACCTGTGTCCTCTCGGGCTACCTCTGCCTGCTAGTGCTGCCTGTCCCCACGGCTGCCTCCCTCTGCAAGGTAATAATCTCTGTTGACTTGAGAGTCATGTACTTCATGTAATAGATGGGACATGTCAATTGCATTTGTATCTTCTTAATTGGAAGTATGGGTATGTTTTCCTGAACTGAAAACTATTATTTGTCTTTCATTAAACAAAGATGTCAAATTCTGCTTCAAAAACACTGTTCAGTGGAAGTGCTTTCTTTCCCTTGCTTTTAAAACCATTTTTTTTAAAAAAGGATTTGAAAGATTCGAGATTCATGATATTCGTGGATTCCCAGAACCTTCCAGGGATTCAGATCTGGATTTGGATTCGGAAAATTCTAGATTCGTCCCATCCCTAGGTTAAATCCTCCTCATCTTCAGCTTTGAAGTTTCCATTTCTAGGGCAGGAAAGTGACCTGCACCAAAAGCAACGTCCAAACAAAACAAAATAGGATAATTTGCCCATACAATATGGCTTGAATTTATAAAGCAGCTCATTGGAGAATATTTGAAACAGGTTATGTTGGGAGTGGTAACTAGGGAGGTAAATCCTAAACTATTTTGTATACAAAGATGAATAACTAAAGTAGTGGGAGAAAATGAAAATTCTTCCGCATATTTGCAAGTCCCAAAGTGCTGCACAAGAATTATTCTGCAGAGAAAAACACTTTTTGGTGCAATCCCAACTTGCTCTTTTCTGTAGGAAATAGTGTTTTCTGCTCAGAAAAGCCATCTTTTGCACAAAACTGAGTGGTTGGGGGTTGCTCGGAATTTTTTTTCTGAATATTTCCTGGGCAACACTTTGGAGTGTTGAATGCAGGACATAAAATTCTCACTGGTCTATTATTCTTCTAGAAAGAGGTTTTCAGTTGTCTAGAAAACAATTTTTTGACCTGGGAAGGAATCACTCTCTTTGAGAATTGTTTCACTACTATTTTTAAAATAAAAAATCTAATATTTATGAAAAGTCTGAGCCAATGCTTTTTTTTCAAAAAAAATTCAGATAGAAGGGTGTGTGTGTGAGTATGTGTGTATGTATCATTGTCTTGTTCACTCTGAGTAGGAAAAAAACAAAGAATATACAGGGTTCCTTTGAGGAGACCATGGGAAGATAAGGCACTAGAGGCACTCAGGTTAATCATAAGATAATACCAGCATTTAGGAGGTGACTCTTTGGTTTAAAAAGAAAGCCCTGTTGCTAAGATAAATGATAAAAATCTGTTGTTTTTTAAAAAAAATCTCTGTTGTATGAAATAATTTTGAAAGCACTTGTTTCTTGCCAGCTGCCTAAACAAAGAGCTTTGTGATAGGAAATTATGCATTTGGAGTTCAGCTTGCCCTTAAGGGCACTGCAGGGTGCAAAACTATTCAAGAGAGGGGAATGAGAAACTCAGGATTTCTGAGAACTCTGGAAATAAAACAATGCAACAGAAATGGTGTTTCAATAGCAGCTGTTAATGAAAACCTGCTGTATTAAGATCCCTCTTCACACCTCTAGCAGGTATAAAAATAAGAGACACCCACCAGGTGACCCCTATGAGCATATATTAACATCATTATTAACCAGGTTTAATATTCATTGTTAAACTAGCACAAACTGGTTATTAAATACAGTGAAAGCTCCAGCTCTGTCAGAGGAGGGAGGATAAGGGGTTTCTTAATAGCAAATTCTCAGAACTCTCAAACTGGTTCTTTGGGAAAACGTCCACAATAGCTTAAATTTATATAAAACTAAGGTACATTTGAGGTTTATATAAAAACTAAGGTACATTTGAGGTTTTTTTCTCTTTTCTTTCTTCTTTCTAACTTAACAGTTTTCCAAGATCAGATGCTAAGTCAACCCATGCTTATGTGTGTTTGAGCCTGCATGGCACAGTGGTTTGAGTGCTGGACTACAACTGTGGAGACCAGGATCTGATTCACCACTTGTCCATGGAAACCCACTGGGTGACCTTGGCCATGCCATACACTCTCAACTCCAGAAAACCCCATGATAGGTTCACCTCAGGGCCACCGTACGTCAGATATGACTTGAATGCACACAAGAACAGCAAATGTTGCTGAAATGGAGAAAGAAAACCAAACTCTATCTTCTTTCACATTCCAGAAACCTGGGAAGTCATGTGAAATGAATATTTCTAGAGCATTACTCCCAGCTACTGTACATTGAGCTTCTCTTTTCATCAGGATGCCTTATTATTTGCAAGACAATCCATTTCCTGAAGGAAATTGACTGATTGTGAGATCTAGACTTTGGATCAATTGACCAGTCCAGACCAAGAATTTGAGTTTTTGAAGTTTTTGTCTTTCTCAGTATTGCACTTTAGTAATTAATTACGGTTAGGATTACCAAATCTCAGGGCCTGGTCTCTCTTTTCCAGGTCTCAGAGTGAGGGAGAGAATTCTCAAGGTGGAAACATTGTTTTGAAAGGTGTGTGTATTTTATGTATACTTTCTTCATTTGTTATACTTGATTTTTTAAAAAATGGCACACTCTATGCAACTATGGTTGATGCCTAATCTATCACGTTTAATGATATCATACAGGGTTGCCCTTTGAACATCAGCAGTGCTGGAGTCCTATGACATTGCAAGGGATGATTCTGATGTCTCAGATTTTGGCCTTGATGTCTCAGGGATATAGTTCTGACTTGGAAACCCTTTTTACAATATTTACAATGACAATATTTACAATGTTGGTGTCTATACGTGGACCATCATCTCTGAGTTCTTCAATCACTCTGCTTGTCTTGGAAGCATTAATTCTATTCTAAGAGAAACTGAAATGACAAGTGTAGTTTATAATTTTTTTGTGTGAGAAAGCACTAAATCTGAAGTTAATCTAGTTAGTACTGAGTGGAATGAAGAGTTAGATTGTCCAGTGCAAATCAGTCAATAGAAAACTGTCCTTGTCCCAATATCTAAAAGCTCTTTAGATTTAAAACTGCACTTGCTTCAGCAAAAAATGGATGATTGGGGTATATTGGAAATCATGGCTCCTTTCAAATAGAAACTGCTTGCTTCATCTAAATTTTGGTGAGGTAATACAGATAATGCTTCCTTGTGGCTAATGAGTAATATCAGCTTTAGGAAAATGTACTTTTGGACATTTAGCCAGCTTACAGTAATATATATGTCTACCGTATATTCATATTCTATATAGTTTCCCTTGTTTATTTCCCCCCCCTTCCTTTTTCCTTTGTTTTCATATTTTAAATATCTGGTAAAAATTAATTTTAATAAAGTATGCATTATCCAAAATTTTGTGAAATAAAATTCAGCATGACTTGATTTCAACTTCAGAAATGCCTTGAAAGAGAGGGATGATTTACTCTAACACTGAAGCAGATAAGGAAACCAGGTTCCAACTAATGTTCAGACCCTAAAGCATCCTGTCATATAGGCCATTTCTGCACTAGCCTGTTATAGCACTATGATTCCGCTTTCAACATCCTATGGAATCCTGGGCTTTGCAGTTTAGGGAGGGGCCAGGTGGCTCCTTCTGAAACTGCAAACCCCAGGATTCCATAGGATGTTGAAAGTGGAATCATAGTGCTATAACAGGCTAGTGCGGAAATGGCCATAGTAGAGAATAGTAATGAGTGATACATAGCCTGATTTTTCCCCTTGTCAAAACATCCCCCACTAGACTGGAAAAAACAACAACAGATGGAACATTACAGTATAATGAGAAAACATGACAGCACTATTGTTAACCTACTGTAGAGATGCATTGCCCCGTATATGGCAAAACTAGCTGGCTCTTCCACAGTACAGTGTACAAAATCAATGATTTCAAGATCACTTCCATATATTCTTGTTTCCAAAACACATATTCTACCATGTAGAGTTTTCATGGAACAGTCTATAAATGACATACTCTGGCACTAAAGCCAATTTTCTTGGAATTATTTTTTAAGGATCAAAGCTTGCAGATGATATGAAAAAGTCAAAGGTGCAAGTCAATTATGTGTCACTGACTGATAAATGGCTTCCCATCATTGAGTATATCAATGATAATTCAGGACAGTTGAAACCCTCATCACACCATGAAGGTTTGTGGAAGGACAAATTATGTGAAGAATATCTGTGACCCAATGAAAATAACACACAATGCAATTATAATTTGATTATCTTTCTTTTCCTCTTAATTGCACCCATGAAGTGTTGTTTTGATATTTGGTTGGTGAATTTCAATGTTGATAGCTATCAGATAAGCTTATGACTATATCAAAATGTTGATTATTTGCACCTGTGTTTAACGTTTGAATCAATTTTTTTTTTAAAAAATCTTTATTGGCTACAGAAAGCTCCTGGACCCCACTTTTGTGGCCCTTGAAGTTCCCTGACAATCCTGCAAAGGCACGCAGTGCCCCATTTGGTTAAAAAAAATGGTACAATTTAGGGTCAATTTTTTACTCTAAACCATGCAGCAAGCCACCCATGAAAACGTGCTCACTCTTGTCCCCCTGCCAGAACCCCAGAACCTCATACTACCTCCAATACCTCTATTTTCCTCTGTAGTCCCTCTCAAAATGGTGATAGGATGCTGTGAAGGGACTGTAGAGGAAAACAGGAGTATTTGGGCTTGGTGTGATGTGGCCCATGGAGAGGAGCTAGGGAAAAATTGGCCCCTGCAGTTGCCCACCTTATGTTGAGGGTTATATGTTAGTACCATGGCCTCTTCCGATTCCTGGAGCCTATTGGCTCTACTCTTCCTGACTTTTGCTTCCTGTTCCTCTGTCCTGTCTAAATGAGTTGGAGGAAGGAGGAGAAAGAGCAGTAAACCTTTACGTGCCTGATCCATTCCCCCTCTGGTAGAGCTTATAAGTAATGTGTTAATGATGTTACCTGTAATATGTTACTTTGGAAGGGTAGGGTGGGGATAACAGCAAAGTTGTTTTTGCAGAACAGTTCAGTGCCGAGAGGCCTCATTCCTTTTTTGGGTACAATGAGCAACATTATCTCACTACTTTTAAAGCATTTTTGGGTGATAAATTGGGGAGATTTGAGGGCATTTCCCTATTTTTAAAGTGTATTTTTGTAAAAACAAATAATAAAAAGTAACACATTGCTGGCATATTTTAAAGTAACAAATGATGGATAATATTTTGTATGTTTTTTTTAAAAATGAAATTCTACAAGGAGAAAGAGACAAGTGAATAGACTGTAGAAAGAATGAGGAGGAAGGATGGTGGAGCTGAAGAGTGGTTCACGGAAATTATCTTGATCAATGTGCTCCTTAAAACAGGAATTCAAGATTTTTCTGGCATTAGCTGGAGAGCATGGTGAAGATTTCTAGCTTTGTGCATATTCAGACATCACTGCAGATAGCTTGCCTACACAAGTCACTGTTTACATTCTCAAATCTTGTGAATGGGGTCACATCAGAGGAAGAAAATCACATACACAACACAAAAAGGTAATTTCAAGTTGTCCACACTTAGTAAAGGGAAAGAACAAGATCTAGATTTTTATTTTTTAGCTCTTGTTTTGAATGAAAGTTTGGTTTATAGCATCAGTTGGACTGTTTCATGGTTTTGCAATAGGTATTTATGACTGCAGATCACTTTGTATACTTGAGTGAAAAGGTGATGGATAGATTTTAAAATAAAGAACTATGACTTTCACGGTGATGTGATATTAAAGTGCCGCCTGGAGTGTTTTGAGTTGCAATGGACATTTCCCTTGGGCAAGTCATCACTTCACATTGCTATCAGTGAGTGATGAGTATGTATGTGTGAACTTGTCATTAGAGATCATCAAATGAGTCACTCTCATACATATAACAACATTACATGAGGAAGATATTATATGAAGAAAGAATGCACAGCATTGTCTCAAAACAATGCTCTAGGTATACAGTCTTTAGATTTTCTTACCTCTGCAATATGAGTGAATGAACTGTGTTACATCAATTGTTTGAAAAAAGACAGTACATCATTTCAGTGTGCAAGCACAAGAGTGATGTCTCTTACTGTGAATGCAAACAGCAGCATGAATTGCTTATATATGTCTTTCAAAATATACTTCCTATTTTCTTATACTAATTGTTGTTATTGTTGCTGTCATTTGTAACTAACATTGGCCTAAATCTGATTGCTAGTTTCATAAAAGTTTCATAAGGTTTCATAGAAAATGTAGATATATTGATTCATTTGATGAATGGTAAGTCAACATTTATGTAAATCCTAGTGCTTCAGTGGATCTGCTCTACTTAGGACTTGCAATTGATTTAGCGTTGTTGTTGTGTGCCTTCAAGTCATTTCTGACTTACGGCAACCATAAGGTGAACCTATCAAGGGGCTTTCTGGGATCTGAAAGTGTGTGACATGCCCAAGGTCACCCAGTGGGTTTTCCATGGGTGAGCTGGAAAGTCCAACACTCAAACCACGATACCATTCTACCTTTCCAATGGAACTATCTGGCTGGTAGATTTCTCCCTTTCTTACTCTGTGACAGGAAATTGATTTTTGTAAAAAATGTATAGTATTTGAGAAACATGTACTGTCAGGTCTGCTTAAAAATCCAGGTTTTTACATTTATGTTAAAGTAGGAAAAAATGAATAAGGAAACTGAGAGTGAACTCTTGGACATACCTGGACTTTCTGGATTACTAAGACTTTCCCATTATGGTAATCCCTACATACTATAAAACCATCCCCCCCCCAAAAAAAAGAACCAGAATGCCTCATCAGGACTGCCAACTTTTTTTTTTTTTTTTTTAAAAAGCCCCTTATGAAGAATTTTTCACTATGGCCCTTTCCGCACGAGGCTGGTGAATCGGTTCATGCAGTTTCTTACTGGATTTTCTGGGCTCAAAACATGGCGGACTTTCCCCCATTTTCTTCTGCACAGCTACTGCGTATGTTCCATTCTGATTCGGAGGAGTGCGAGTTCATGAATCCACGCTGCCTCTGCCATGGCCACTCCCACTACTCCCCTCACCCCGCCCTGTCGGCTGTGATTGCCCCCCCCTTTTTTTGCATGGCTTAGTACATCATTGTGTACGTGTGTACATGCGTATGTACGTAAGACTATGTTACCCCCTGGCCCCTCCGATGAGCCCTCCCCTGACCACCAATTAGCACTGGCATGAATGTACGTGTCTGCACCACTGTGAAAGTACAAATCAGATCGATCTGGAAAATTGGAAAATCAATTTCTTTTGGTTTTCAAATAACGTGCTTTACCACCACATGGGGGCACATTTAGTTGGAATTACATGTGGAACGAAGGTAAATAAACCGAACCTAGTCTGCTCCAATGTGCAGAAGACCTCCGTGGCAATATGCATTGGCCTGCCTTAATAACGGAATGTGGAAAGGGCAGAGAGTGCTGTATGCATAGAAATGGAGAAGTGTAGCTATTTCTTTGCATGAAGACTTGCTGTTGAAGATGCTGATTTTTTTCAGGAATGGATAAATTAACTATTTTAATTAAGGACAGATCTTACACTTTAAAAATGATTAGGGTAAATTGATTTTATATCTAAGAGACTGTTGGGAGATTATTGGTTTTGAAAGTTAAGTTTATAGTTACTAAACACGAGGCAGTAGCATGATAATGACAGACACACTAGAAGAAGTATATCTTTTAGGCCATTTCCACACGGCCTTAAAGAAATGGTGCAGAGTGTCCTCCAGGGAGGACGTCTGCACCTGGGAGCAGACTGGGTCGGACCTACTTAGTGTAGTTCCACACCTCAGCCCGCTCTGGAACGAGCCAAAGTGGTCGTCCAGTGTGCTTTTGAAAGACCGCTTGAAACAGGTCCTTCAAAAGCACAGAGCACACCACTCCGTGCCCATGCTCCGGTGCAGATTTGCAGGCTCGCACCAGTGTGAACCTGCGATCTGCCGGGGGTGGGCTTTAGGCTGGCGAGCAGTTGGTGGAGACCCTCGACCAACCAGAAGCCGCCATTTTCATCCCCGGAACAGTGCAGAGTGGTGGCCACGCACTGCTCCAGACCAGCCTGGACCCAAGCGTGGAGCCAAGAAGTCTGATAAGTACCGGCACGGGGCGATTCCCTCACCTTGTGCAGAAATGGCCATAGATTATATTAGAACCAATAGTTGGTGAGTTAGAAGTCATTTATATGTATTTTTGGCCCCTTCTTAGTTTAGTTGTAGTTCAGGTTAATTTTGTTGGGGTAGTCTAGTGTAGGTAAGTCAATATTAGGTTAGTTATTAGAGTTTGTCCATTTACTGTCTGTCTTTGTAATCTCCTATATGTTGTTTTATATCCCCAATACATGTTAATGAAAATATTTTTTTTTAAAATGCCCCCTACCATTTTCCCATTAAAACCAATTGATCTGCAGACTTTACAAGGTGAAGACAGTTAACCTGCATGTTGTTCTCAATGGCACAGAAGCAATGCAGGGCACTGTCTTCTGGTCACTTAGTAATTCTCTCCCTAGTGCTTCCCTGTGAGGCATTCTTCTCTCATGTAATATAGAACAAGTATCTCAGATTTCAGATAAATAGAGTTGGAGGGCATGCTTCTGCCTAAGAGGGTATTTATAGTGAATAAAAATCAGAGGCACAACATGATGTTGACAATATCCTTTGAACTATGTGATTGATGGAGGGCTTGTTTCCTGTCGTTTAGTTTGCTAAGGGAGTCAGTGCTGTCATTAATAAAACAAAATGGAATGGGAATAAAGACTTGTGCATTCTAATGTTTATTGTGAAAGCTTGTCATTAAAATCTCTGCATTTTAATGATGGGTAGACTATTCCATAGAGGTGGGCTGAAAAGTAGACAGTATGGGCACAGCTTGGAAGAGTTACCTTTCTAAATTATGCAGTGACCATGTTGGCAGGGGATTTCTGGGAATTGTAATTAATTCTTAGGCTTTGGACATGGAGTTTAGATCAGAGTGAGAGAACCTACAGCTTTCAAGATGATTTCAGATTGCAACTCCTGTCCTTTGCAATCCAGCGGTGTCCAGAGTGTCACAAGTTCCTCAACTCTGGCTTAAATACCAGTGTACCTTGGGTAAACCGGAAGAAGGTGTCAAAAGTTCCAGGGTTTTAGCAGGTGCCCATTAAATTCTGGCTTTTCTCTTAAGTTACTGCAGTGCTAGAAATTTGAGGAGTGAAGTAAAATTTCCTCTGAGGGACAATAGCTACACTGTCTTTTAGATATGTGAGAACCAAAAACCAGCTCATGTGTTCTGTGATTGTTCTTTTATGTTATTTTTTTCCAGATGGGTTACAAGGTATTTCTTCATTTAGTAAAGTGATTGTTTATGTAGAATTCCTATCTCTTTTCCTCTAATTTTCTTTTATTTATTCTGCTAGCATCTACTGATTCATTATTCTGGAGAAGGAAAATCAATTATCTTAAAGTTCATTGATGGGATTATTTCCTCCAAAGGTATTTCCTAACAGTGTGCATCATGACTTCTGGTTCTACATGACTTATCTAATATTCAGTTGTGGTGGTGGGGACATAGCATAGGCTGCCTAGCATGCTTTACTAGTCGAGTAACTTGGTAACCGTATGGTTTAAAAAAAAATCAAAGAAGGACACAATGAAGATGAAGAGATGTTGCTAAGTGATTGATATTTCCCAGCTTGGCTACCACTTGTAAATCCCTTGGACAGTAGATCTAATAATACTACTCAGCATTGGTTTTATTAATCATTTTCCAATACAATAGAGAATCAAAATACATACAAAAAAAATAGAAACAACATACAAGAAAAATGTAAGAAAAATTATAACAAAGAATAGAAGCAAAGATAATAAAGAATGTTACCCTGTTTACTGAGGGTCTCGGGAGGGACACCTAAATAACCTTACAATTACACAAAATGGGGGAAATTAGTCAAGAGCACTGGTTGGCACTATGAGATGCAGAGTAACGCAGCAGGATCTTGTAACCCAATGTTTACGGGGTCAGGCCAAGTCAAGAAGCAATCTGTGTTGGAAATAATGAATGATCTTTATTAAATACAGGCACACAATGTAAGCAACACACGCACACAGATAACTAAGGAAAATAAAGGTTTGAGTATGATAGCGGGATTTTCAGAGGGATAGTTGATTTGGGTGATACGGAACCTGTTCCTGAAGCCTGGGAAGAAGATAGAGAGCGAAGCTGGGGTTCGATGTATCTCAGCACATGGAGCTGAGGGGAAGCTTGCCAAGCAAAGCAACAGCAAGGTGGTCTGGAACTTGGCAGTGATCCGAGGATGGTCTCGGAATCAGGGGTTTTTATAGGGAGAAATGTGACTGCAGGCTATGCCATACCTGGGGAAAACAATGCGTTTTAGGAGTGGGACAAAGCTTTGGAAAGGTCAGAATTTAACATGATTAAGTTAAGTCCAAATTGACAAAGAGTTAGCCAGTATGCAAATGCTCAGTGGTTGGCAGTTGAATATTCAGCTTGCCAGGTTGCCTGCTCAGGGCAGGGAGTCCTTTGTAAACAGGGTGCATACATAATGAGGATGTTTGCAGAGAGGTCTCCTAAAGCAAGGATCTGGCTATTTCTAGCCTGTCTGGGTGGATAATGGAATGTCCAGTAATTAGTGTCCGAGCCTAGTTCTGTGCTTGTCCAGAGGCCTCACAAACACATGGAGATGGGTGGTAGAAGAGAGCCAAATTATTGATATCAAAATGATATCTAGGGGTATCTCCAAGTAGGCCTAAACTGCAGTAACAAGAACATACATTTGAGTTCCAACTTCTCTAGCCAGTCGCATAGGGATGGGAGGGGGATGATGGGGGTGCTTTGTCACCAGTGGCAATGTTTTCGGGGCATCCTGGCTTTTGGCCATACCCCCACACTGTAGCCCTGTCACCTCCTGCCACCTGTCCACACACTCCAAGCTCTGCCGCTGTCTCTAACACAGGTTATACATACCTCTCTCTCTAGCAACTTCTCTAATTGTAAATACCATTCAAATACATTCAAACTGCTTATTTTCCAGAAATACTAATTGCCAAAACCCACAGTTAACATGTTATACTCGTTTCCTTGCAAAAGCTCAAAAAAGGTTCCCAGTCTTTCCAAAAGAAAACAAAAACAAAACATACTCATCAATGTTGTTACTTTGACCGTTTTAGCTAAGTTCATTTGTTTTGTTAGCCAGTCTTCATTTATTGGAACTGCTGTGTCCTGTATTTCTGTGCATATAATAATCTTACTTCAGTGGCCACATATCGCATTAACTTACCATACTTCTTCTCCAATTTTTCATCCATCAGTCCCAAAAAGTATAATTCATGTTTCATTTGAATATTAACTTTGAAAAGTTTTTGCATCATATAATGTATTTGATTCCAGATTTTTTTTTTTTTTGCCTTTTCACAAGCCCACCACATGTGGAAAAAAGATCTCGTTTTTTGTTTACATCTCCAGCACACATTGGAAGCCTTTTTATGCAATTTGGCCAATTTTTCTTAGGTCAAATACCGATGCTACATAAGCTTATCAAAGTTCTTTTTGAGAGTATAACATAATATAAAATTTCATTCCTTTCAACCACAGTTTTTCTCATTGTTACAACTGTATATATATAGCACTATATAGCAAGTGAAGGTGGGGAACTGGAGCTCTCCAGATGTTGCTGAAGTAAAACTCTCTTCAGCTTCATCATATCTTTTGCAGATTAGGACTGATGGGAGATCCAATCATATCTAGAAGGCACGTGTTCCCTAGCCCTGTTCCCAGTTGCTATTGTACATGTGAGACTGCAGTCATGTATCTAGCCTTTTGGGCTAGATGCCACTGAACTCAATTGGATTCTCTTTTCAATAGGTATAAGTAGGAACTGCAGGTAAAGGTGACTGAGATAGGTATGGCAGTGAAATCTGCCATAGATTCAATATATCTCAGTTTTCCTGTTTTTGTGGCCAACCAGGACAGATTGACAGTCTGCAACATTTATGGAAACAGTTATGCATAGTTATGTGGAAAGTACTGCATGACTTATACAAATACCTATATAATGGGGTGAGGAGTGAGGCAAAAGAGTGTGCTTTTACTTCTTCTACCACCCACTACTACATGACTATGGCCATTTCCTCACTACACTGTTATAGTGTAGTGCTATTATTCCACTTTCAGCATCCTATAGAATCCTGAGGTTTGCAGTTTTGGGAGGGGCTTTTCAAATTCTCAGCCAGAGAGCTCTTTGGCCTCAGTAAACCATAAACCCCAGAATTCCACAGGATGTCGAAACTGGAATAATAGCACTACAACAGTGTAGGGCAGAAATGGCCTATGTATCACTGCCAGTTCCATCACCACCTCCCCCTGCTTTATTGATGTAGTCCTTTTTCCTGCTGGTAGGTTTTTCATGTCCAGTTCTGCTGCCACAAAACCTGTACAGTGATAAGTGTATAGAAAAATATAGAAAATATAGAAAAACTGATCTCCTTCCCTAGATGCAAATTTTCACCCAGAGACTTTCTGCAGAGCACTTCATTTTATTTGTTTGTTGCATTGTTTGCACAGGCCCTGGGTACCATCCAAACTACCATGTATGGATTTAGCGAAAACCAATCCAAACCAGACCAAAGTAAAAAAACAAGCAAACAAACAGACAGACAAAAGCCAAAAACAGCCCACCAAAACCCTAAAGCAAACAACATCCCTCTCCAATATCTGCACATTCTTAGTTGTTTTCTCCCAGGTGAAGGAATTTGTTGGGTCAATTAATTTTAATTAAAATGTTCAGGTTGCAAAATTTGAACCTCTAGAAATGCAAATAACTACAGCAATCCTTATTTATTTTATTTTTTGTAGCCAACTGATTGATCAGTTAACCCAAAGATGAAAGATTTTAAACCGACAAGTCATAAAAGCAGTTTGGAAGGAGATAGTCTTCTTTGCATTCTGGTGGCCCCATGGTTTGTATATTAGACACCTCACAGAGGTGCTTCATTTGTCCCAGGAAATTGAATTTTGAAACTCTTAACTCTGGGACTTTTGATGGTGTTCATGTGAAAATCAATAAGCTAAAGAAGGCATGGGAAGTGGGAAGGATATGAGATTATGTGGGATGGAGAAAGGGAAAGCAAGGAAAGGATTTCGGGTAGGATGGATGGGAAATCAGGATTTCCAAAAATTCATGTGGTTGTTCTCTTCTCTCTGATGCTCATGAAAGAGACAGAGAAATAGGGCATAAAATCGCAGAAGGAATTTTTCAGCTTCATTCTGTAATGGTTTTAGTATAGGTGTTGAAATTAAACTTAAAGAGCAATTTAACATGAACATAATCATTAAACTTTCCCCTGTCCAACATCAATGCTATAAGTTACATTTTAAAGCTTATTAATAATTAACTAAATACATTAAACTTTTTCTATTAACTTTATTTTTACCTTGCAATGTTTTGCTGAGGAAAATTTCCCCGTTGAAGCTGTAATTGGCCTAAAAGGAATATATGCACTGGCATTTTTCCAATGAGGCACGTAGCAGTGTGGAAGAATTTCAGTGGGAAATCAGAGTGTCAGGAGAAGAAAGATAATTCTCCTGGGCTAATGTCTTACTTTAGATTGCCCAGTACCTTTGTCCACTGGATGGTATTTACAGAAAGCTGAAAGAGGTATCCATGGGGAGCCCTGGTGGCGCAGTGGTGACTGCAAGCCACAAGGTTGTGAGTTTGATCCTGCCGGGCTCCGAGGTTGACTCAGCCTTCCATCCTTTCGCAGGTCAGTAAAATGAGTACTCAGCTTGTTGGGGGCATGTATAAGAAATGTATCGAAATACATGCTATTTGTAAGTTGTTCGCCGCCTTGATCCATATAGAGAGGTGGGAAACAAATAATAAAAAGAATAAATAAATAATGTCTAATGTAAGTATTTGTCCTACATTATTCTCCTTTGGTCAGACCTCACTTGGAATGTGTCCATTCTTGGTATCACAGTTCAAAAAGGATATTGACAAGTTGGAACCCATCCACAGGAGGGTGATCGAGATGGTTTCCAGATTTTTCACCATTGTGGTCACCCTCCTAGGGAAGTATTCCAGCTTGTGAACACTCAAGACCTGGGAGAAATTGCTTTGGGACCTGGATATGTTTAGACTGGATAAAAGAAGGTGGAGAGGTGACATGATAGTGTTACTGTAGTTTCTAGCCTGGACTTGTGGGATGTTAGATATCATTTTGATATCAATAATTTGACCAACTATATCCCTCTGTTCTCCATGTGCTTGCAGGGCCCCTGGATAAGCTCGCAGATAGGCACGGCCGCTAATCACTGTAATATTCCACACAAATACAGGCAGGCCAGAAATAGCTGACCCGCCACTTCAGGAGACCTCAAGGCAAGTACCGTATTATGTATGCATGCTACTTACAAAGAACTCCCTACCCCGAGCAGGCAGCTTGATTAGCAGGATACTCATCTGTCAAGCACTCCACGTTTGCATACTGGCTACTCTATTGACAATTCAGACTTAACCCAATCATGTAAAATTCTGACCTTTCGGAGGCTTTGTCTCCAGCCCGAAACTCATTGTTATCCCTGAGAACGGACTAGCCTACAGCCACATTTTCCCCTATAAGAACCCCTGACTTTGAGAGTCTCTTCGGATCGCTCCCGACTTCGATCCCACCTTGCTGTCGCTTTGCTTGGTGAGCCTTCTCCTCAGCTCCACGTGCTGAGAAACTTCATATCCACGAACTTCTCCTTCAGACTACCTGGGCTTCAGGACAGGTGTAGTATCTCCCATATCAAAACCTCCTCTAAAAATCCCTCTATCCAACTCCAGCCTTTATTTCTATAGTTCTCTGTGTGAGGCATACACTTGTTTGGCTATATTTTAATAAAAACAACAATTATTCATTTACTTCTGTTTGCTCCTTGACTCAGCCTGACCCCGTAGACATTGGGTAAAAGATCTCACTCCGTTGCCCTGTCTCTCGTATTGCTATTGTGCTCTTTTGACTAATTCCCACCTTTGTAATCTGGAGCATACTTAGGTGTCCCTCACGGGAGCCCCAGAAATCAGGGTAACAATAGGCATTAAATATCTGAAAAGATGTCATACACAGATGGACTGCACCAGAGATGAGGGCACAAACAATTGGGTTCAAATAGCAAGAAAAGAGATCTCACCTAAATATTAGAATGAACTTACTGACAGAACTGTTCAATGTTGGAATAGTGGTGGAATCTCCTTCACTGGTGGATTTTAAACACAGAATGTCTCTCAGGAAGCTTTAGCTGTTTATTCCAGCGTGGTGAGATTAGACTAAACGTCCTTGCACTCTTGCAACTCTGTGATTCTATGACTCTGCATTTGTCCTGAAAACACCATAGTCTGAAATGAAGAAAGGGAAAAATGCACACCAGAGAAGTCTAATTATTACGCAAGGATATCAGAACTGAAAAGGGGATGAACAAAGTCCTCCAAATGACCTCTGAGGCAGTAGTATCTCAGACACAGAGAAATGTTGGGTGCTGGTGGATGCTGACAGATCCCCACAACACTCAGTAACAAAGCACTCGTCGGATTTTACAGTTTCCCAAACAACATCCACATCATTTCATTTCTCAATGACATTTGTGCTCTTCAGACTGAAGTAGATTCAGTGTGGTTATTTTTATTGCTGACATCAACTCCCCTTTCTTTTCTCTCTCTTTGGCTGGAAATAAAATAATTATAATAAAGGCTCCAGGCCTCTCTGTATTGCTGACAGATTTCAGGTTAGTCTTCCTTGAATAGTTCTCCCCCCAGCCCTTGCCATTTCAGAGATAATATATTGGGAAGGTAAGACAAAGCTCCAGAAGGCAGGGCAGTGTTCTCAGCACGTTTACTTTGTGTGCTGCTGTGATACTACTTTCAAGAGGACATGAGTGATTCTGAATGGCTAAATTAAGTTTTTCTTCTGCTATTATTTTCCTGACTGATCTTCCTCTTTAATGTTGAATGAATTTACTGCTACTAATAGACACCAGACTGATAGGCTTTGAAAATGATCTCTCTTATCCAAAGTTGCATATGTACAATGACAGTCCTCATTTTACCATAGCTATCATGCCCTTCAGACTTCATTTACTGAGTAAATGCAGCTTTGCATCTTCTCACTTTGTTCTAAGCCATTTCTGCACTAAACTATTATAGTGCTATTATTCCATCTTCAACATTCTATGGAATCCTGGGCTTTGCAGTTTAGGGAGGGGTCTCAAAGGCTCCTCTGTAAATTGGAAACCTCAAGATTCCATAGGATGTTGAAAGTGGAATAATAGCACTAGTGTGGAAGTGTGGAACAGTCTAGTGTGGAAATGGCCCTAGTCAGGGCCATGTACAAAGTAAGCTAAGAAGTACTAAAATTCTTTACCCAACAATTCAAACTATGCACTCGGCAACCCTCTCAATGAAAAAATAATAAGCTCTGAAATCTGTTAAAGATGTATATTTACATAATTGTTGTCATTTGCATAATTAGTCCCTTCTTTTAAAAAAATCTATTTACAAAATTTAAATGAGTTTTCAAGAAGAGTAGTACAGGACCTTGAAACCTTGTTCTGGAAACCTGGGTCCCTTCACACTATGATTTAACTTTAAATTGCCACAGCAACAACCTAAGGAATCCTGAGATTTGCAGTTTAAGGAAGGATATTTAGAATTCTACCAGAGAGCTCTAGTTCCTCATCAGACTACCAACTCCAGGATTCTGTAGGTTATTGCCATGGCAGTTAAAATGGAATCATAACCCTATAATTGTGTAGTATGCAAAGACCTCTAGATTGTGAAGCTGTTTAAGTGCACTGCCCTGCCATTTGGAGGTGGGGGTGTAGGAAGATAATTTAAATTGGCATACAGTTGCAAAGTATTTTTTTTAACAACTTTAGTAGCTGACAAGTTGTGTGGGTTTTTAATGTAATTACGATGTGAATGGTCTATTGCTCTGATTTTGGCATAACATAGTACTTGATCAGATTCTGGGATCTGACCAAGTGGCTCCTTGAAGTGCAAAGCTGTGGCAGCACCAATGTCTTACTTAAGGATAGCAGGTGCCTGGGTGAATGTTTCCAAGGGAACAGCCAGAAGAGAAACTCAACCAACTCAGGGTCGTCCATCAAAAGTCAAGAAGAATAGGAGTGGAAGAAGCAGAGTCAAATCAAGCATTAAGGCTGGCTTATCAGGGTCCAATGCTAGTCAGGGTGTAGACATGGAGAATAGCTGGGGTCTAGAAACCAACAGAGCAGGAGACATGAAACAAAATAACACAGAAATTTTGGTGGTATTGATCATAGCAAAGGAATAGCCTTGGACGTACTAATATGGTATATGGCTGCTCATAAATCATCATGCCTGGCTTAATTATCTCACCTGTTCCTTTCAAGTCCAGCAGCCACTGTGACTCAGGAAGTAGGGAATGGTTCAGCATCTGACTCCTACTTCTGAGGAGCCTGATGGTCCAGGCCCAGCTTCTAGTCATTCCAGGGAAAGACTGGAAACCCAAACCTTCAGGTCTTCCTCTGGTTTTGGCTGTAGCTTCTTACCTTGGTTTTCGTCCTTCCCATCTTCATTTGAGGACACAGTGGTGGCTGGTGGTTCCTGTGTCCCTGCCCTGTGTAAATTTGTTCTGGGTTTGCTACCAAACTACCAAACTTTAAAGGAGGTGAACACGGCTGTGGTTGATAAGCCAGGTAATGCTCCCACACTCCCAAATGCCAGCATTTCAATCTGAAACAGATTCTCTAAACTATAAGATCAATCAGCCCTCACTGTAATTAAACAGTGGAATTGGTGGTTCATTTCCTTTAGCTGTAAAGGTTTTGTGGCCACACAGATTTGACTGAAGGGCTTGAAAAAGTTGTATTTCTTTTCCATTTGGGATATCAGGAAGCAACAACACAATGCAGCTGTAGAGAATTATGC